>WURT03047735.1:0-14428 GCA_009936505.3 Holothuria glaberrima
TATTCAATGATTTTACACAGGAACATTATGAAAACACTTGTGAGAGAAATAAGAGGAGATCTGTAAAATTTGGCACATTTTTGAAAATAAACTTGGGGGGACTGCCTTCTCCATTTAAGGACAAGGATAATGTTAAGCCTGAGGTAGTATCAAGGTTTGGGTAAGGATTATATGGTTAGTGTTTATAGGATAACTTAAAGATCTTTGATCCCATTGAACCCTGGATCTGGTGAACCTTGGATTTAGTGAACCCTGCCTGTTTTTCATCAATGTGAAAGTTTGTAAATGATGAATCAACCTCTCTTAATGATCAACTGTCACTTTCCTAGATTCACTATAATCAGCTGTACAGTTCAGATGAAGGTGTCATCGAGAAGACACAATTTATTGCTACTTGTAAGCATCTTCCATGAAATCATATTTGAGAGCTCCCTGCATTTGCAACAGCCTTAAGGCTACAGATTGGTAACATTATATACCCCACTTATACAATGGAATGGTGGGGTGTGAAAGAATTTTTTTTAGCGCAGACAATGCAGCATTTGTAATTAACATTGCTGGCTGTAACTACTTATATGTAGAAGTTGTTTTGACAGTATGGGTGCATATAGTAGAACAAAATTTAGCAGACTTTAATGATTATGTCAACCATATAAAGAATCATTGTAACTGAGAGTGAACAATAGTGCATACATGCTGCTAGAATTGAATAGGACATTTTAGCCAATATTACCAGAGAAAAAGGCATGGGTGAAGCTTACAGTATCTCTATAATAGCAACAGTTAATCCCTTTTACAAACTTGCTTTATTGACCAAACAGTCTTTAAAGGGGTTCAAACCTGTTTAACTTTATTGATCTGAAGATTCCTGAATGGGAAGTTCTCTGATAAATTCTAGGTTAAGAGTGGTCAAATAGAGATGGCTAAAACTTGCTATTCGTTTCTAGCGTCATGAAGCACATGTGTATGTAAATAAAGTGTATACGCTATAGCAGGCATGCATCTTGGCATGTATGGCTCTGGTTGTTTGTACTCCAAGTTCCCATGATTCTTTGTATGCTTCATGTAGGCCTTTAAGTCTGCTATAGAGGGCTTGATGTTTAAAAAGCATTTAGCAAAGAAACAAAGAGAAAAAAATTGGTATCTTAACCGTGATGTAGGTGAAAGTTATCTTTGTTTGTACATGTTTCAGGCTTATTGTACTGCTTTGAATCATATGTATCACATAACAAGAGAATATGAATCTGTTGACTAGACTACAGAAATTCTGTTTGGATATGTGCCAGGATGACATAAATTATCACATGTTGTAGGGTATTACTATTCCTAGCTTTTAATGCCTTTGTATTCGTAAATATGTTCAGAGATCCATGACATATTTTAGTCCATTCAATATTATTAGCCGACCAGGTGTACAGGAAAGTCTCTCATCAAATCAAGGAAAGCATCGTTTAAAAGTGCCATACCTCGTGCTGATTGGTCTGACATAGTTTTGGCTGTTATCATCATCAAAAATGCATGTCATGTTAACAGGAAATCCCATAGTGTTGACGTCCTAATTGGAAGACGGAACATACAGCATTAACGAGTTTTCCCCTGGCTCTGCAGGGGGTCCCCAGATGTGTGTTGATTGTTTGCAAGATTGTACATTCTCAACATACTTAGTGCATACACAAATATGCATTACAAAGAGCAGAACTACTGTAAGGAATGCTTCTGTAGATGTGAAACTAAAGAGTAGTCTTATTAAATAAAATAAGGAAGTGTGAAATCATGAATTGCCAGCTTCAGAAGGGATATGTTGTATTTACTTTGTATCACCATGTCACAGATAGCTTAAAATAGCTATCATAACATCACTAAACAATTCAATTAAACTGTTATACAAATTGTCATGTAGTCATGTTTAATGTCAACATCAGTTCTTCCCCATATTATTTTGAGTTACATTAAAGCAGCAGGGTATTTAGAGGGGGCATTGGGCCATGCCCCCCCCCTTACAAAAATTATATAAATTATAAATGTATTATACGTCCTTAGGTCAGAAGAAAAAGTCAAGAGAGCTGGATCTTAAAAAATGCCTGATTATCCCAGTTTCCCAATATGGGAGCGTATGCGTATGGGACCCTCTGAATTGTTGGGGGGGGCAGAAAAAATTGCCCAAATTTTGAAACCTTGCCCAAAGGGTGGTCATCAAGAACATCCCTCTCCACCGAGGAGTTATGAAAATGTATTTTTTTCTGGAAAAATATGTCTCATCATACAAAATTCCAGAACAAGAAATGCCAATTTAGAGATATTTTCAGCACAGGTCAAACAGCCCGGAGATGCAATCTCCTGCTATCTAGGAGCATTTGGGAGCCCTGTCATCAAATTCCTAGCTATGCTGCTGCATTAAAGCAATGCATTTCTTTGTGTGAGAACCATACAGTATTTCTTTAAATGAGAACCCAGTCAAAAAAGCTGCAGTTGCATTTCAAAACAATCACATTTGAAATGAATGTCAACAACATGATACTTGTGGTAAATTGCAAACATCTTTTTATTTTCTTCCACTTTAACAAACATTTGTGAATTTCCCCGTTTTCTGTCCATCTAACGATCCGACAAATCATTTTTTGTTTCATTGCCATTTATGAATCTCAATGTTTTATGTCAATCTTTCCCGTGCACAATTTGGTCTATGTACACATGTTCATAAAACATAATACCATAGGCCAAGAAATATAGACCCAGAGCTTCTACACACTGCAGGCAATAATTGAAATTAATTGCTAAACGTTCGCAAAGTCTTACAATTAAATGTTTGATAGTATTGCTACATTTTTACAGCCGTACTTATAAAAGTTACAGTTACCTTATTTTGAATTGCCTGCGCCGTTTAATCTGTCAAACACCTTGTCTGGTGGAATTTACAAAACTCCAACTATTACAAGCTTTTATTTCTATCCAGAGAATCCATGAAATTCAGCAGGGGCATATTAACAATAGCACGTGCAGCAAGCACTGAAATTGCATCCCTACGTACAGTTCTGAAACACGTCTTACAGAAAGTGACAGCACATTCTCCAACCAATTATCATTCAGAATTTATGAAAACAAGTAATAAATCATACCCACAATTGTAACGTGTGTCAAACTGTGGGAACGAAAACATACTTCAATCGGTTACAGTTTCAAAATTGTGTTAAAGAAGTTTTGTTTCATTTTTATGTTTTTCTTAAGTCCTAAAGCCATGGTAAAATGTTAAACACCAGTGAATTATTCCGTTGGCCATGGCTGGAAGTAAGACGATTGTCCTCATAAGGGCATATTTGTGCATCTCAAAGGGCACAATGCAAGGACAGATAAAATATTTTTATGTGACATTGTAACATTTGCTATTTTTAAGGTCACAAAGGATTGCCAGAAATATGAAGGTAGACCTTGGCTTAATAGATGGGGCACACTAGAAGGAACACAAGACAAAAACTGAACACATGCTGCTCAGTCCTCAGCCCTCAAAATCATTGTCTGCCTTAATACTGACTGAAAAGAACAGATTCTACAAATGATCCCCCACCCAAAAGTAGGAGAGCAATAACAATGTCTTTCTGTTAGCTCCATGTATTTTTAACATCTCCGAGGTTTACATACATTATTTTTTAAAAAGAAAAGAAATTATGATCAGATATTGGTTTGTTACAAGAATACTCCTGTAAGTACCATATCAATACCTCAGGCTGCTATTGCCTCACCCAAGAGCTGTAGCCAGCTTTGTTGCTATATGTACGTATTATCAATTTAGCAGGATTAATTTGACTCTGCCATTGTAATGTTTATAGTAATGAGGCATAGCTGTAGCCGCATGACTGAGGGAGCTGCAGCTTTGCTATTTTGTCATAATACGTTTCAAAATTGAATGTTATTTTCTTTACAGAAAAGAACCACCACCGATACCTCCCAAACCACAGAATCCATCCACCTCTGTCAGTAATACTAGTTTAACACCGCCCTCTAGCCCAACGAACAGTGAAGAGAAGATGCTGGACAACTCTAATTTTGATGATGTAAGATGAAAGGTTTTCTAGTTAAATCTCTTTGTAGGTTTGCAAGTGCAATAGATTCTGTGTATTGTAAATTGTCAAAGGAAGAGTGGAGCCTTATGAAACTGGCGCTTTTTACTTCAGTAGCCTCATCACAGTATAGTGTAAGTTGTAGAGGGGTGGTGGGTGGGCAAGTGAAGAGTTCAGGTCCATAGTGGTATATATCCACTCTGACTGGGGGTACTTAAGGTTTTCTGCTACCCCCTATCACCATTTGAGATAAAAGATATGTCTGATGCACCACCCAGACAAAGCTATAGTGGCCTGTGCTGAGTTTGAATTGCTCAAGGCCATATTGTGTGGAGGACACTACTATGTGCGACCTGTCTGCTAGACAGACTTTACCACATGACATTTCTTTGATTTTTAAAAGTCATCATTAACCAATCAGAGTCAGTCTGTTTTTTGAATTAATATCAATCAAAATAAAATCACCAATTGTGAGTAGGGATACTAGGGTTTTTTATATTAATTTAGGATGATGCAATTTAAACTCAGTTACAAAAAAAGTAATAGTAAAATTAATCATAATAATACATTGGAGTTATATAGGGCCAAATCAATAACAATAGGTGGAAGATTTATTCACTTAAAGCAAAACAGTTTGTTTACAGTCAAAAGAAGAAGCAAAGAAATGAGTCCATAGGTAACTCTTAAATGTAGAAAGTTCAGTGCAGAACGGAGTATCTTCTGGAAACCGACTTTTCTGACATAGTTATAATAAAAATAATAATGGTCAGTTTTTATATAGGGCTTACACTGAACGAAGTCAGTCTCAAAGCGCTTTACATTCCATTTCCCCTGGTCATCGGTAAATCATCCCAGAGATAATCCCGCCAGTGCAGGAGCAGCTCTAACAGCACTTCCCCATTGACAATCACCTCACAGGTTCCAATTTAACTCCTGGGTGGAGAGAAGCAATCATCTTGCCCAAGGACACAACATAATCACCCCGGCAGGAATCAAACCGGCAATCCTTGGATCACAAGTCCAACACCTTAACCAATAGGCCACCATGCTCTCATAATGAGTAGAGAAGGCAAATATTGGTATCAATACATTTTTAAATTTGGATTGTATAATGACACAGGTTTGCATTGTCAGAGATGAGAAGACTATGCACAGGAGTGTAGGGAGACAGTATCTGAGAGATATAAATAGGTTGGTCCATATTATGAAGATGGAAGTAAGCCATGAGAGGAAAGTGCCCTTAGCTCAATTGAAAAAAAAGTTGAATCACCCAAGTGGAAAAAAAGGAAATTTTGACTAGCCACAGTGGTTATTTTGCTCAGCTTCATTGAAGAATGCTGTCACTCTGCTTCCATTGTGCTGGTCACTGGACATTTTCTGAGCAGCTTCATGGGTGAATTCACACACACCACTGGCGTACGCAGGGAGGGGGACCATCGGGCCATGGCCCCCCCTCACGAATGCCAATTTTTTTTTTTAGTTCCTAAAAATACGTAACTTTTTTCTAACACAAACTCTACTTCAAAATGTAGCATATTTGACACCACACTGCATGTAAGGACACCTAAACTTTTCCAGAATCTTCGACCTAAACAACATCTAAAGTGCAAAAAAGCAAAAAAAAAGAAAAAAGTCTCTGAGAATTCGGATCGTACAAGTATGTCAACGGAAGTCGGTCTTCAAGGACTGAAGTGCAAAAAAGCAAAAAAAAAGAAAAGGAAAAAGGTCTTTGGAAAATTCGGAACTGCATGGCCCCCCCTTTAGACAAATCCTGCGTACGCCACTGACACACACAATACTCTATTGAACTTGGCTTAATCCAAGATATCCGCCATATGCCTGCTATGACAGAAACAAAATCTTAATAGTAGCTGAGGGCTTTTTCCCAGCATGGCAGGAGCATCTTTAGTTCGAGTTTTTTAATTTCGGAAGTCAGTGAAAGTTCTTTTGAGTTGAGTGATGTGACAGTGTCCCATCTTTTGTTTTAATGTACAAGCGGCAGAGTTTTTAAATTTTTGAACCCAGCATATGTTTTTTTCCTTGTAATTAATTGGTCTGGGAATATTTACAATCTGCATGCAACAATCCAGCGAATGCATTAACATAAATACAAATTTGAGGTAACTGGCAGTCATCCCGTAGACATAATTTTACATTTACAGTCAGTATAAAAACTCATGATTATTAACATTTCTATACATAAAAAAAGGCTAGGTTTGAGTTCTTTTGAAGTGATAGGGCATGATATTGAAGTTTCATGTTTTCCAGTAAACCAAATTTGACATTTATACAGCACAGTAATGAATAAAGTTGGATGGTGAAGAGCTTTAAGGCACCAAAAAGGAGGCCAAACCACGTTAAATTGATTTCAGGGATGCGCAAATGCATCAAGCATTGACAAGTTTCTGAAAATTTGTAATCCATCAAATTCAACATTGATGAAGGTGATTTGTTGTAGATCCCTTTACCATATTCAAAGTGATTGATTAGGCTCGGGAGTTTTGTGTTGAAGTTGATGAGCTGTTTCACAGAAAAACCAAGGTTGTGTAAAAAAGTAGATCAAAGATCATTCAGGCAAAGGCCAAGCTGTTTCACTTGACATTGTGACTGTTCTGCCATCCTGTGATATTATGTATTTTTGACATAAATGATGTGATAGCATTTTAGATTACATGTTGTTGTATTTTGAAGCAGCATTACATGTTTCTATGTGTGTGGGTGAGGTACTGAGACTCTTGTAAAAACAATGCATTTCTTCACCCCACTAGGTGAAAGGCTGGGTGGGGTTGCATCATTCACAATCTACTGATGATTAGTGAATAATGTGTACTGGATATCATCAGCCTACCTGAGACATGGAATATTTCCTTACTGATATAATTTCTCTATGATGTAATTTTTCCTGGAATCTAACGGCTATTATAAAGTCTATTTCCCTGAGAGTACATTTACCAGATGGTTACCTAGGGTAGCCGTAACAATGTATATAAAGTACAAGTGTCATTAATTAACAAATCAGTTTTCATTAGGCTTTGGACACATGTGGAATGATTTTATAATACTTTGTCTCCCGGAAAAGAGAGACAAACTCACAGTGAAGAGGGCATGATAAAATTGATTTACGTGAAACAATAGCAAGGGAATGGGAATCGATTTAGACAGAAGTAAACAGCAAGGCAAAGAAAGCAACATACGAGTTAAAAATAATGTTGTGAGCAACATAAGTGCCGTGACCCATGTAGCATACTTGGCTTAGAAAAGGCTGTCCAATTTATGAGGGATTTTTTTTTTTCAAAATTTGGCCAAATGATTACATGGTACTACTGCTTATACAGTTTTGTCAACTCTTTTGTTGTAGAAAAGAACTAGTGTTTTAAATAATTATATTTTGTACTCTAGAGAAATCCTACTGGTGGGGAGGGGAGGGGGGCTTGAGGTAGTTTTCCCAATAGCCCCAAATAAAAATGGCTTTAAATTGTTGTATGTACAACAAGTAGGTCATTTGAAGTATCTGTCATTATGTGGACAAAAATCACCTTTTGCACATCAAAAGTCAATTACTGCATTTACAATGCACCAACACGGCAGACAGTGAAAGTAGTCACGATCAATGTAAAATTGTTTAGTGTCACCAATTAACTCCAGCAATAGCTTTAAGCCCCCGAATAAAATGCATTACAAGAGTAACTAATGTTGCATCACTTGAAAGTTGGGACCAACAAATTATTCTCGAGCTACAGATAACTTTATTTCTGTGAAAACCTTCCTTGGAAATAGAGCTACCATGCTATCTTACTTTGGAATTCCTTATCATTCTGTATGTTAAATTTATTGTTTTAAAGATAGGAACATTCATGTTTCACCTATGCAATATTTCACTTTCTACTTAAATGTTACCCCTGAAATATGTCTTCAATGCACCGACACATTTCTTCTCTGTGAAAATTGCTGCCAAAAAAAATGAAGAACCATTATAGGCAATATCTACATTATATCTTCAATAGTCATGTCTCCTGGCAGGGAGTCAAGTAGCGACTCCACTTGCCTTGGAATCATGACTCCTCCATTGGGAATCTTCAATACTGTTAAAATATGCACAAAAATTATTTTTTGGAGGTATCATTTGTTTTGTCTCTCAGGGTTTAGTGAAGCATTACAACAGAGCTGGCTCTTTTGGGCTTTTTCTTTAATATTCAGTTTAGTCCTCTTTTCAGTTGGTTGCTACAATTCTCTGATATGGGCAGTCGTGGACAGTTGGGCACCTCAGCTGTTTAGAAGCCTACAGGCTACAGTACCAGCCTACTGTTGTATTAATACCCAGTGGCAGGCTATTCCTACATCAGTTGTGATGTCAGTATAGGAGTTGCGATTCCATTCAAACTCTCAAGTAATATGGCAGCATATACCCTTATCCAATAATATTGGACGCCGAAGCCTTATGTTCAGTGATTCTGTACTTTTGTGCTGGATTTTAGAAGTTTATTGATAATCCTTCATTGACAGGGGTATTGCAGAACCTTGATTAGACATTATTTTGAAACAAAACAAGTTTCATTGCTCACTTTCATATTTAATAATCTTCTGTTTGTCATTCTTTTGGACAGATTTCTGGTCAAAAACCTTTGAAGTCTTACAAGAGAGTGCCAGGACCACAGGGAAGGCGGAAACCAATTCGTTATTCCCACTTAAAATCAGCAGAACTCTCTGAGAATGGTGCCATGTAACGTTTAGTCAACAGCTCTGATTCAGCAGGTTGCCATGGTGAAAGAGATGGCTTGAGGCTTGTTCCGAGAATAGTCCAGCTCTGGGGGAGAGTAACTCCCTCTAATTAAAATGCTTTCAGTGGCATTCTGTTTGCCAGTGTTAGGACTTTCCGTTGTTTTGAAGTCTTCATATAGAAGGAAGAGGACATCGACCGAAAATGATATCAGTCAATTGACGAGATGTGTGTGACATGGAGTCTTGAGGGGTCACGGACACCAAAGAGATGGCAGGCCAAGCAGTTGGCTCCAACAAAGCAAGATTACAAAACTGAAAGATTGTACTGTATTGAAATAGCTGCAGTTGTTTCATACAAGCAGATGTATAGAATAATCGTCATGGCAACTGGTATGAGACGAAAAGATGTAGGTCAGGAGAAAGGGTAAAAGGAGGAGGTATCCTCTCCTTACATCACTGATTCTCCCTCTCAGCCAGCGGTTGAATTATATCTACCTCTGAACTTCTATTGCATTTGTTTTTATGGTCTTAGTGGTCCCCCAAGGTAACCTTTCAAGGGCTGTCACTTTTTCTAAGGTTAGTTTTGGCCATTCTCAGGCACAGCTGATAATCTTTTTAAAAAAACTGAGAATTGTTGAGGGGCTGTATGTCCCCAGTCACCCCCACCCCCACCCCCACACTCATCCCCACTGCTATAAGGGTCCTGCTTTCTAAGTGAAGAATCATTTATTGGAAATTGGGGTTCTCATTGTTGGATGGTGGAAAAGGAGTTGATTTATCGGGTTACAACTTATATACCATTCAAATAAGTTACAGCTGCATCCATAGTATATTCCTTGGTCAGGATAATGATACAGTTGCATATAGGTAGAACACTTATTATGACACGCTTCCATTATCTTCTGAACAAAGTATCAATCCTCACGGTGGCCATCAGCTGTCTTTTCAATGAATTGGAGAGAAACTTCTGAAACTAGAGTTCCATTAACACTTTTTCTTGACTAGTTGATGGAATGTGAGGGAAAATTTAAGAAAGACCAACATAAATTTTGACAAAATAGCATTGTTTGTGAAAGCTATAAATTTTTACTAAGAATTAATGTGACTATTACTTTAATGAGTGCAATTTTTATGTGAGTTATTGTAACTAAGGTGTTTTAAGGTGGATTGGCTGGTTACATGCATAACACAGATTGAGATGCATTTTACATTCCCATCAAGGAGCTATCAAGGCAAGGGAGGATTCATGACACCAGGCTTTTTGTATGTGTTGTGCATACAAGCTTGTCTGAAATTTGATACAATGCACGTGACTGGAAAGAAAATTGTAACTGTGGATGTGGCTTAATCAAGAGGTTTCCCAAAATTTTAAGCAAAGTTTTGGAATGTACTGTCCTGCTAAGCTGGATGTGTGGTCTCCCCTAAATCTGTGATATCCTTTGGTAAGTCTGCAGGGTTGTAGCAAACCCTTAAACTGCTGTTTGACAACCAATGTCAGTCCTGCTGTGTAGGCTGTTGTGTCTGTGAGGTACAAGTGCTATCTGCCTTGTATTACAAGGACCTGCTATTCTTTCTCCTTGAAAAAAGGACAGTCATGCATAGGGTTTTTCTTGTCAAGACGCTCTTACAGCATTTTACTGCCCATATTATATATAGAAAAACATGGGTAGGAACCTCCAAAGCAGTCCAGTAATGGATACTCACACGACATGTTTAAAGTGGTGATTGTGCTCTGTAAACATTGATCTCCTTAGGAAGCCACTGTTAGCATACTTTCACACTCCACTGGTCTCCTGTGGTTGGAGCTGTCCAGTTTAGTGATAGACAGGCAATAAGCAAGTTCTTGCTGCATATATAAGTGGAGGATGTGCACCCTATGAATGATGAGGTTCGCTGTGCTTTTCAGCACATATAAACCCAAGAAAGAATATAGATCAGTATTCTTGTTGAGGATAAATTCGGCCTCTTGTGCTGTGCAGTAACATTACCATGATGGAAATTTTGATGTAAACCAAAGGCCCGGACACTGTGTACACTCATAAAGCTGTCATCATTTTGAAAGTTTGGTAGAGGAGTAAACTCCATAGTATATATATTTTTGGGAAACTGAAAGCCCTAGAAGTGGTGGCAGCAGATACATTTATAAATATATACTGTAGATGGTATAATCATTATTGAATTAAGATTTTTATAAGTGTTCATTAATGTTATTGTATTGATCTAATGCAGTGATGGGTGTGTATGTGTATGATGCAATGTTTGTGTCTGTACGCTGTCGGTGCCGTTTGAATTTTTTGTGATTGTGTGTGACTTAAAAATTTTTATAAAAAAGCTCTATTATGGATTATGAAAAGAGTATTTCAAGCTTTGCAATGGGTTGGTGCTTTCACAACTACTATACGTTATTTCACCATTTTCTCTAATTTTTCTATTGTTTTATTCTTCGTGGTAGTACTCAAAAGGGTGACACTAATTTCTAAGTTCATTCATTAGTGTTGATTGGGTGTTCTAATAAGTTTAAAGTGGGGTAGAGAGCTAAAGGGGGGCAGGCTGAACATTTAAAAGGAATGTGCTAAGGGGATGTTACCTGCATGCCCCACAATAACTGCAACCCTCTCTTTAATAAAAAATCCTGGCCTCGTGATAGGTTTGTGATAGGTTGGTAGTATGTTTCAAGCTCTCAAAATGGACTGTTTAGTTAGGGAGGTCAGTTTAGATGTAGGTAAGATGAAGGCCACCAATGTTTAATTTTAATAAATTTAACTTCCTATTGACTTTCTGAATTGTATTGCAACAGAATTATGGAGGATGTATGCCAAGCAAAAGGAGACTCCTTGCATTACAACTTCAGTGTTTGAGTATTCATGGTTAAGTTTTTGTATTTTGCCTGTTTCTGGTACCAAAAAATGTGTCGGGCCAAAACGTTTTCAGATTTTGCTATTGTAAAAGATTGTCAAAGGGTATATTTCACCCTCCTCACCCCTCTACCCCATTCTTCCTTGATACCCTTCCTTTAAAGGACATCCATGGTCATTTCCCCTCGTGAAGTCTCCTACTCTGCATTCAGCTACTACTCTGTATCTTTAAACACTGTTTACATGAGGAATCTTCTCTTTCTGTTTTTCAAAAGATGAGAATATTAAATTCTTTTGAGAATTTTTTGGGGGGAATTGTTATACTGATGTTTTTTGTAGCCACTATTTTTTGGAATATTGAAGGAAATCTCATTTTGCACAATTCAGCTTTATGCTTGGCGATAATTATAGTTGACCTTGTAGAACTAGAGAGGTTTACAAATAACCCTTGAGATGGGCAAAAGAGATCAATTTTCTTGTAAGGTTTTCAAGGACATATATACAGTCACTAAAATATGAATCTGCAGCTTTTGTTTCCTGCCCTCCATAAGCTGGGGGAAGTCCCCAAGAGTTTTGGTAAATATTTGAGAAAAAAATCAGGCAATTGTCTAAGGTAATATTACAGGCTTTTGTTAAGCAAAAATGGTTCAGTCTCTCCTCATACTAGTTCTTGTATAGACATGGTTTTAATCATGCTCATTTTTGTTACAAAATTGTTTAGTCCATGCAAGATGAAAGTCATTAGCTCACCTTTTAAGGTATAATATATATATTATAATATATCCCTGCATCTTGTGCCTTTCTGTCTTATGTATGTCAACAGTTACACGACGTTTTGGCACGAAGGATGAGAAGCTTTACCACCATATTTAAGAGGACACAAGACATGACATGATCTGATGAATGATAGTATTGACAATCAGAATTTAGCATTGAACATATAATGCTGCCTTTTAGGATGCAGAGCTCTTTCCCTACCTCATGTCCCTTCCTACATCTGTAGTTACTGAACGGAATGGAATCTTAAGAAATGTATTTTTGTCGATTTTTTAGGCTATAATAGGAAAAGAGGAGATGCAGATTATGTCAGCAGTTTTGTTTCTACAAGCCTATTGGGCAAATAATTCCTGACCTGCTTTCCCCTTATCCTCTCACCCCTTGACACCACTATGGGGGAAGGGGTGGGGTGGGGCAAGGAGCATTTTCTCCCCGTGCCCCAGAACTTTGTTACAGTTTTTTCCTCAAAAGTAAAAGCAGCTGACATTTCTGTTGGGCCTGCCAGTAGTTCCAATTTCCTTTTCTTCCTCTTTTACAATTCTTGTCTTCCCTCTTCTGACATCTCAATATTGGGGGGGGGGGATGTATTCTCTGTCCATTTTCTGATCTCCTAAATATCAGTATGTTTTGGGAGTGGTAGCAGGTTAGCTCTTGTGAGACAAACAGAACCAACTCAAGAAAAGTTGAAATTTCATTTCATGACAATAGTTTTGGACTCCAGCTAAGACTCTGTGTATGGACAGTTTTTGTCATGCCAAGGCCTTGGCCAGAAATTCTAACATGGGGTAAGATGGGGTAGGGTCTGGCACTACAAATTAGGACATCAAGAAGAATTATAACATTTAATTTGTTCTGGCAGTTTATGGGGAGGGGGCTGGTTTCTGTTGTGCAGCTGTGTACAAGTAGTTGCCTGTGAGTCATGTCATCAATCTTGTGTGGAATATTAGTGATATGCCCCCTCATTCCAGTGTCCAAAAACTCAGAGGTAGGGGGAAAATTGGCCCAGTTACCACAAAATGTGTTTCTGAATTGACATTGTCTGAGGCAAAAAAAAATGTAAAAACTAAAACCACCCTCTTACTTTCTTGTCAGCATTCACACTGTGCAAAACTCAATAGTACCGAAAATTCTGACAGTGGCACCCAAAATGAGAGTAACAGGGAGTATTTTCTTATCTTCAAAATAGCACCTGAAAATTATGCTATTTCAGTTCATATTCTTTGTGGCTTCCAGTGAGTATTGCAAATTTTTGGAGGTGTTAAAAATTGTTACCATGTGTTGTGTTAAACTGCAATGCATTAAAAACTATTTTTTTTTTCTTTTTTTTTTTCATTTTCAACAAAATTAACATCGCTTGATAAAATGCCTTTATTTCTCATTATCATATTATGTTACGTCTCTTGATCTATGCAAGCATCAAACACCATCTGTAATTTTTGTTAATTGTTATTTTGTGTCTTGCCAGGGCCTCAATTAAAACTCATGTTTGAAATATTGGTTAAAGGCCCTACAATTTGGCCCAAAATATAATTTAGGCATATGATCATATCTCTAAATATGATTGGTAACAGCACTTTGATTGTCTTAACTCAAACAATAGCTTTGCTCTGGTTGGTCAGTGATGATGACTTGTGTTGTCAGCTGTGTTCTTAATTGCTCACACACATTGGTATGTAGATATAGCTTTGAGCAATTTTACCTCAGTGCAAGTTAGCTTTGTCTTGGAGGTTTATAGAAAAGTGTATTTCATTTATACTGAAGGAAAAGCTAGGAAAAAAACCTACTTAATAAGGAGATTTTTTCCTGTGTAGATCTAGATTATAGGGCCTTTAAGCAGGGGGAGGCAAGGATGTCAAGACCAGGATTGAGCAATTAGGCAGATTTGGAAAACTTCCTTTGGGCGTTGATTGTGTTGGATATTATTAAGGTGGAGAATCTTCTTTTGGATATTGGTGGAGGGGAGGGGAGTGGAGAGATCATTGACAATGTTCCCAGACAAAATCAAAATACTTACATACATAC
>WURT03047745.1:0-14428 GCA_009936505.3 Holothuria glaberrima
GCTATATGGATGCCTGATGACGGTGCCCGCAAGGGTGGGAACAACACCGGCCAGAATTCCTGAATGCCTGGCTCATTTCAATGTCAAATTTTTTAATTTAATAATTGTGAAAAGAAATAGCGCCCTCTGTTAAACTTATATAGCCATGTTCCTGAAAAGGTCACGAGCACCACCTATTTTTGTTTGGTCAACTTATGCTACAAGTGTAACATACGCATGTTTCACAATGGCGTATTTTTGTCACTGCATACTCGCATGACCTGACCAAATTCTCAAGTTTTGGTATGATACAATTGCCTAGGGACGCGAGAATAGCTGTCTCCAAAATGAGTTTATTTCTTTCTTCACTTTGGTTCTTAGACGGAAATTACACATGCCTCTGTTGGCATGAATTTGTTTTTGAGGTAAGAAGGAAATAAAAAAAAAACTATTTTGGTTCCACACTAGGGTCAAGAAACCAGTGTTATCACAAGGGCACATGTAGGACCCTGTGCCAGATTCAGTTTTGTTCATGCTTGACCTTCTTTCTTGTCATATTTCTCACAACTCTGGAATAATTTTTAAAAAGGAAATTGTCTTTGTTTCAATACAGGACTTCCCTGCAAAAGTCGCCTGAATTTTTAAAATCTGTTATTTCAATAACAAATATCTTTTGTTATGTTTCAGTGTAAAAATCATGGAATTCTGAAGGTAAACTGAGTAGTTATTCTGTTGAAGGTAGCCTAAATAAAAAAATGTAGGCACGTCACATGCGTGGAGAAGCCTGAATGAGGATGATGGGTACTAATTCAAATTAGAAGATCATTGCATTTTCCCTTTAAATATATGAGTTTCACTGATATTGTTAATTTAAGTTGGAGACCAAAAACATAGAAACAAAGGAGCAATCCAGGATGTCTTCTCTGGTTGTAGAATGAGATACAATGCTGAAAGGCTATAGTATCACCCCAAACAGGATGTATTATGATCATGTGTGCATAAATATATAATCATTGACTGCACCTTGATTGACAGAACTTCAAACAGCAGCTTTACTCTGGGTGATTGGTCAATATGGATGTCTTGTGGGAATGGTCATACAAAGGAATTTTTTTAGGGGGTGGTGGGTGCTGTGTGGGGTGGTGCGCGGGATGTGGGCATGGATATACTGATGCAGAAAAAATTTTCAAGAAGCTTGTGCACACTTAGTTGAGCCAGATCCTGCAGTAAACATTTTGCCTTTGGATCCTGATGTCAGTTTTCAGGCAAAATTTTAACTTGGGAATTGGGGCTTAAAAAAGTTTAAGAAATTCAAAAATAATGAAGACATTTGATCACAGTTCCTTTAACATATGTCTATTCTTTCAAGTGAGAGGATGCATGAACAGTGCACTACAGATCTAAACTTACTAAATTGCATGAATAAAATCATCCCTTGGCAGAAATCTGTTTACTGAGCTTATGACTGAATACCTCTTCATTATGATAACTTAAAAAATCTCAAACAAGTGAATTAAATGAAATGCAAATCAAAAATATATTTAGCTTAAGAACATTTTGAGATAGGGTCATTAAGCTTGTCAGGAATGGGAGAGAAGAACGAAATGTTGAAAATTGTAGTCACGAGTATCTGATCATACTATAAAATGTGTACTGAGAAATACTTAAAAATATTCTGAAGTCCAGTAGCCAGTTGTAGGTACACAGCTGTGCAGTGGCATAGCCAGCAGGGGGTGGGAGCCCCCCAACTGAAACTCTAGCCCCCCACTTGCCCCCCCCAAATGAAATTACAGACCAAGAAAAAATATTTTAATACACGCCAAATATGTATGTCGACAGGCTACATGATGATGTCTATTGAGATTTTGTCAGTCCTAGAAATATACTGTACGACTAGAATCCGATTATGAGCAAGTTCACACAGGACTCTTATCTGCCGAATACGTCCAACTTCAGTATATTTAGCCCAAGAATGGCAACACCAAACTGAGGGTCTGAGCTCCTCGAGTCGAATTTATCAACTTCCATTTATATCCACCCTGACATACTGATGCATTGACTTTGTGGGTGAAAGTCATTGACTGTTTTCGGTCTACTTTTGGGCTAAAAATCCAAGAAGCAGGGAGAATTTCCAAGTGGGGGCTGAACATATTCTTGCTTAGAACACTCGGGAAGTGCCGTTTCCAGCCATCTGGGAGTTTGTGGTACGCTCCGCGCCAACTGATGGTCGCGCTCTGCAAAGAAACATATATTAACATTTTTCATAGGTTTATTTTTTTGGCATTAAATGAGAAATTGCAGACATGAGATCCATTTTTCAAGGCTTGGTACATGCAGCTTAATACACTCAGGAAGTGCCGTTTCTGGCCATCTGCGGGGTTTGCAAAGCCAGAAATTTTCTTGTGCGCTCTGCACCAACTGATGGTGGTGCTCCGCAAAGAAATATTTATTAACATTTTTCATAGATTGATTTTTTTGCATTAAATGAGAAATTGCAGACATGAGATCCATATTTCAAGGCTGGGTGCATGCAGCTTAAAACACTCGGGAGGTGCTGTTTCCGGCCATCTGAGGGGTCTGTAAAGCCCCAAATTTTCTTGTACGCTTCACACCAACAGATGGTGGCGCTCTGCTTAGATAGTCCTACAATATCAGCTAAGTCTGCCTCACCAGTCATAACCTTCGCCCCCCTAACCCCCCAGATTGAAAAGTCTGGCTGCACCACAGCAGCTGTGGCAACTGCACAAAGGGCAAATAACTACCCGTCAATGTTCTAGATAGTGCTGATGACTGGCACTGATCCATGCAACAACCTACCTCATTTATAACTTGTTGACAAAGTATGAAATAAGTGGAATCACATAGTAGTTTTCAGTTCAACATGCCCCAAACAACTTTTGTATATTGCAAATACCACACAAACATACTTTACAGTCACTCACAGCCTGCACAGCATTGGCCTATCTACGGGGTGGCTTTGGGGGTGTGTGCCACCTTGAAAGCCTCGCACCCCCCAGTCACCCCCCACTGGAATTCAGGCTTTTGAAAAAATCAGCTATAAATTTCACATTTTGCCTCACTCAAATTATTTTGGTGTAGCTAATTCGACCTAATCCTTCTCATATATTCGGAAAGAAAACACAACCTGACAGATATTCAATGCAAAATTTCAGCTCACTTTCACTCATTTGTCACGTACACACTTCATATCTTATAACCATTATTGGGGTATTAATACATTTATTGTGACCAAAGCCCTTATACGGCAAAAATACATCTTTGACCTCTGCAGGGACCTAGCATCAGTAGAAAATTGTAGAGCAAAATATAGTACAAGTAGTGCACATGGTAACATTAGTAGCATATGCATCTATTTGTCGTTACACATTTTTTACGAGTGCCATGTCACAGCCAAAATATCACAAAATAATGATAATTTCTAATCATGGGCCAATTAATTGAAGCATTTGACGTTTTGCATGTAAGCTACCTTACCCTTTTTCCCAGGGGAGTAGTTACCCCTCCACTTAGACAACAAACCTTTCCTTTACTAGAGTCAAGGAAAACAGTTCATTTATAAGGGGTTTGCAATAATTACACTTTTTCATAAACTGAAACTGGTGGTGCCAGATTCTGCCAGACGGTGGATTGAGCTCCCCGACAGGGGTCAGCCACCCAAAACTCCAACAAATGTGTAGGTTGCTGGATGAGTATAACTAAAGCAACATTTTTCGCCGCGCAGCACATGAAAATTCCGGATTCATAGTGGGAAAAAATTGGAAAATTTGGATTTTCACTGAGAAAATGCTAAAATTACAGTAAGTATTTTTGACAAAATTTTTAAAAATTGGGTTTTGCTTCAAATAGAGTGAAGTTGGGGCTTGTATTGAAAGATATGTGCTTAGTTCCTTTAGAACAAATTCAAGCAAGGTGGCTGGTTGACTTTGGGGATTACATGTGCTTGACTAATGCTCCCTGACGAAAGTGGAAAATTTTCCGACAGGGAGGCCATGGACCCCAACCCCTAACCTCTCACTGATAATGAACTTATCTAACTACAAATTATACCCGTACATTAAACTTCCAAACAGCCATATGAGACAGTGTGGTGCTCTTGCTTGGACTACTACTAAGTATATAGATCAATTTGGAATAATCAAACTAATTACTTATTGAGTTGTTTTCCATGTTGATAGCAATAAGGTCAGCTTGAAGCTCACATTCATGATCAAATATACTCCATTTTCAGCAGGCAATGTTCTGCATGGAAGAGCATCAGTTCTGCCCCAACTGTTTATGCCACTATCCCTCATAGCTGCAAGGCAACAATTTATTTTTGAAACCAGGACATTTACTAGAAAAACTGGGATGCCAGGATGGCATAGTCCAAACCTTGACAGTCCCAGTCAGACCAGGACGGTTGGAATTTCTGCTCTCAAAAGAGTCAAGATTTTTCAAAGTATACTAACCAGACTGTTTTTTCTTAATTTCAATAAGCTATTTCATGACCATATCAAGCAGTGGCATATGCAGGGGGCCATTGGGCTATGCCCCCCCTCCTCACTAATGCCAATTTTTTTGGCTCCTAAACATACTTAAATTTTTTAACACAACTTTTACTTCAAAAGGTAGCATGTGGCACCAGATTTCATGAAAGGACACCCAATTTTTCAAAAGTTTTCAAAGGGTAGGGGGACACCCCCTCCCCCAGGCCAACAATCACACAACATATTGCATGACCCCCAGCCTTGAGAGAAATCCTGGGTACGCCACTGATATCAGGACATGAGTTCTCACAATAAAGGATATTTAGAAAACCGCAATCTAGGAGGCCTTTTAAGCTAAAATTTTCTGGTACGTTGCACGCCAACCAATGGTGGCACTCTGCTTAGATAGAAACAAGGCGCCCTCACATGAAATGGTCAAACACCCCCCTACTTAAATGATCCTTGCTACACCACTGCAGCACAGCCCTCAATTTCATACTTTTGAACTGTAGTCGGCCCCTCTCTTATGTGCAGAGGTACATTTTTTTTGATAGGGTAATGGCAGTCAATAGCCTTGGGTGGGTCTCCTGACTCTACTTCACAGTCATGACTGATTAGGCCCAAGCCTAGTCAGCATTCTGCATAAAATGCTTCCTGGCCTCATTTTGCCACTGTGGCATGAAAACTTGGGTATTCCCCCATACCAAGCGCCCCTCCTGGCAAGCTGCCAATGCTATGTGGGCATATTTAAAAGTCTTGTAATAAAATTTTCAGCAGCCTATAAACTGCATGGCCCTGTCCTTTCCCGCTCTGGGGCCACCACTGTCGCTCTTTGTGTTGAGATCTCTATATTCTGAATTCCAAATTACAAATGTAATGATTGAATTTTATTCATTTAATATGACCTCGTCAAATGCTGTTTATGTGTTCTGACTATTCGTCATGCAGCCTACACAATAAAGGATCGCAATAAAACACTGGAATATTGAACTATCATTTAATTGTGTTTTTAAGTGTTCCTAAAAATAAGTTGAATGAGTGCAGTTAGCTATAGGTATGCAAGGCCCATAACAATAATGCCTCTTCTATCTGCTTTAATCCTTAAAATTTTAATCTGGCTACAGTAGGCCTATCAACTGTTTGTTTGTCTGTGTGTCCATCTGTGAAAGGTACATACCAGTTAATCTTCTTGAGTTTAAATTTTACAAATTGTTTGCGAAGGTGAACAATGATTTAATTGCAAGGCATCTTACTGAACTGTTATCTGCAGTGGCAGGGAATAACAGGGTAGGAGGGAGGGGTGCACCGAGTGCTAAAAGCATATCTGAGCCGCAAAGTGTCAGTGGGTTGGGTGGGACATCATTGAGGCCTTTTTGAAAATATCACATGAAAATTGTGGAATTTTGGTGAGCCTTGCAACATAGTTCACAGACAATAAGATGGCTGTAATTATGTCCCATTCAGAAACAGAATCAACAACTTTTCAGTTATAGCCTAATCAGTGTCACTCATGGGCGGGGATCCTCGGGGGGAAGGGGAATGGGGATATAGGGGCAAGGGGATATATCCCCCATGAAATTGGATGGGGGATACTGTACACTATATCCCCCCTCCCGCCATGAAATCAACCAGGAAATCTGGAAATCAGAAAACTTTACCTTTTTCTAGACTTTTTACCATAGGCCTATATTTATTTTTTTAGGAAGTACTTCTGACAGTTGTCCTAGTGTCACATTGCAAAATCCTAAAAGGGGCCATTTCCAGTGATCTGGGTATATTTTTGGCAAAATTTTCTACATTCCGCGCCTATTGATCGGGGCTCTCCACTTAGATAGTGCCACTAACTATTTCCGAATATCAGAACACTCTACCTTTTTCTAGACTTTTTACAATATGCCTTTTTGTAGGAAATGCTTCTGATATTTGTCTTAATATCACATTGCAAAGCCTGTAAAGGGCCATTTCCAGTGATGTGGGGGTATTTTTGGCCAAAAGTTTCTACGCTCTGCGCCAGCTGATGGTGGCGCTCCGCTTAGATAGTGTCACTGACAATATATCCCCCCCCCCCAATTTTAAAGACGGACCGCCGCCCGTGGTGGCACTGCCAGAATTTGAATACTGCTGATCAATGTTGCACTATATCCGATCCCAGATAAACCCAGAAGCTGGTGTAAGTGTAAAAATAAGTATCTATTATACTTTGTACCTGGGGTGGACCCATGCTTTGTCACCTAGTGCAAAGGTGACAACCCAGGGGAGTGGTCTTAGAGGAGTGGACCCTTCGAGAAAATTGCTCTGTTTGTTATATGCAGCTAATGCACTCAGTAAAAGCGGAATGGATGTATACATGAGGCAATGTAATGACAGTCTGCAGATGCATGCATGTTTTAACACCCAAACATCACATTTCGGATATGTGAGTCACTCATGCAAATATGGCCACTTGGTGTAGAATATTTGGGGATGAAAATATTTTCTTTGCTGGATGCTAGTAAGTGCATGGGCCCCACAAGATGCCATGGGCCTCAGAAGGCTTGTGTGTGGAAGAGGCCCCAATTTGTAAATCCTGTGTGGTCCATTAGACACTAATGAGGGTTTGTGTTCATTATCATCATTGTCACCATCATCCTCATCTTGCTGATATTCAAGATGTTTCAGGAACCCATGTCTTTTTAAAGACAAGCCAGCTATCTAAGTACTTGGCAAGCATTTGCTTGTTACCCCACTTAGTATTTCATTCAATTGCTAATCCTTCAGTTGACCAGCCATGATTATGCCTGCTTTTTGGTCCACAGTGAGCAGACAAGCTCTGTCCCATGCCTTCACACCTCAGTAAACCTGCAACCACATCCCAAACCGGTCACCTAACAAAGGTCTTGGGGTAAAAGCTAAACTGCCTATTGTAGATGTTCAATTGACAATGGAGTTGAGAATCTATTATGAGGGGATATTTTAAAAGGTTTACAGGACAATGGTGGGACTTAATCTTACAAGATGGTACCATAGCCCAATAGCCAAAAGTCACTTGAAAAAGACTAGGTCTTCTTCAATATTAAAAATTTTGTTTAACTGGCCATGCATGACCCTGAAGACCAGTTCTATGTTGTGAAGATACAGTACTGAGTGTATTTTACATGTGTAGTGATTATAAGTGATAACTTATTTAGTTACACACCTGTATTCTGACATCTGCCTTATGTATTGACCTCTCTTTGTTTTAACACTTTTCTTATGAATGCAAAATATGGCTGTGACTGAAGAATTCAAATTATTTTATTGAATAGAGATAAAAAGATAACTTAGGCCCATTCCACAGGAAGTGGTCAAAGTGGGGATTGAATGCATGCCAGAGGCGTCTGAATCGCTACGCCAGGTATGGCATCGTAACACTTTTCAGCGTATACAAAAAAAATTAATGATAATAAAGAAAATGTAAAAGTGAAGATTAAAAAAAATTATTCTCCCATTCTCTGATACGAGCAAAATTATTCTCCCATTCTTTGATACAAGCCTATATAGTGTTACTGTGAGGGTGCCATGCATGGTTACTGCAACAGTTGACAACTATAGCACCAGGATGCATGTATGGACAAATAATAATTTAAAAGTTCTCAAAGGGTAGGGAACACCCCTCCCCTTTAGACCTTTCTCCCATATTTGTCACCCCCAGATTTGACAGTACCACTTTAAAAATCATTCCGATGCCTCTGTTGCATACATGCCATGTCCATTGCCCAATGCGAGCAATCACAAAACTCAAAATTTGTGAACCACAAAGATTAATTCTGACTGATTTTGAGTTGTGTGTGATAACTGTATTCAGTTGTGACTTAGCATCATCTGAATAAGCCATGAATACAATACTGATGAACAAATATAACAATGCTCTTAATTTAGAGTTTTTATTTAGAGAGCTTTTGACTAAACTAACCTTTTTCACTTCATTTGATGTAACACCTGAAATGCCAGTGTGCCACTTCAATAATGAGTATGTATTTCTAAAGAATATACCATAAGGCCAAAGATTTCCATATGTGAATGTAAAATAAATGTTAAACCTACCACATACATGTTTTCTGATAACCTGAAACCAAAAGGCTAGTGATTCCTTGCCCCTGAAAACATTTTTTAAGTACTTTCACTATCTAGGGTTTCAGCAAAAGACAAGCCCCCTCCCGCTTCACGCAAAAACGTGAAACTACTCTCAAAAGGAGTTTCAACTCCCATATGCTAAGTATAGATCCATCAGCTGTTGCCCCTCTTGAGATACCATGTTTCTAAAAAGTTTGAAATAATGAGACCTTGCAAAATGGCCTTTCATTCCAAACTCCTGTCATAATGAGTCACTGAAATATGTGCAAATTAAGAGTCACATTGTCTTAGTTGCACAGTTTCATCATGAACTTGGCAAACAAAAATTTACAATTTTCTGTTGCAACCAGGAAATATTTTTCCTGATCTTTACAGAAAAGTGTAAAATCTGTCTTTGTATACCACTTGTTTAGAAGTTACATTTTAGCAACATAAAACCAAACTATAACAGAAAAGCAGAATGCAGAGCATAAAATTTTGGAATTGTCTGGCTCCTCCCCTTGGCAGGATGAACATTTGCTGTTTTAAGACAATGCTATTTCCTGGCAAATGTAGTGTAATTTTGGTCTTAAGTGCTCACTCCCTAATTGAAATTAGTACTCCTGTGCCAGCATGAGGACTGGTGTGGGGTGTGGACCAAGTGGGGAGGGGGGGGGTAGTGAAGCTGGTTCAAATTATGGAGATTGCATATGTCCCCTTTAAGTTATCCAGTAAGTGATTTTCAATTTGATAAGTACTTATAAAAGTATTTTGAAAAGTGCTTGAAGAACTGCACACGACTTTAGGTACAAAATGAGAGGGACAATAATTGTAATTCAAGTGAACCTGCAGAGCCTGTGACATAGTGTCCCAACAGTCCCATTATGTTCAATAATTACACTGGCCCTTTGATCCAACTGGATATGCCATGTGACATATATGCCCAAGGCCAGTAAATCGAATTTTACTGTTTAATGACATCGGTGTCTCCATGGGGTCTGATGAGAGACAATGCAATATTGAAGGAGCAGGGGAGGGGGCAGGCAAGGGAGCCATATTTTTCGGAAGTGCAATATATGCTACTCTTATGGCAAAAGTACATTTGCTTTAAAAAACCATAATATAAAAATAAACCAGAAAGCACGAAGGCATAGTGATTCCTTGCTGAAAGGGGGATGTTCTCTCCTCAAATATACACTTATTTTGACTACATTATTTTTTACAATGCATTCAAAACTTGACTCCACCATTAAATCTTAGTATATAACAAAAAAGTTGAAAAAAAAGGTTTAGAATAAATATTTCTGTGTCTCCTCTTTGTAGTGTCATGTTTACCAAGTTTCAGTTTTTAACCTCTGGTGACCTCAAATGACTTGTGACCTCCACCAAAAACAAAAGGGTTCCTCCTCTCAACATGACAAATCAATATACAAAGTATAAATAGCTTCAGTCCTTCCCACCTTCATATATCATGTTAATAAGAATTTGTTTTTGACCTCTGGTTACCTCATATGACCTTTGACCTCCACCAAAAACAACAGGGTTCTTCCATGATGGCAAATCTATGTACAGTACCAAATACAAGGGTGTCCTTCATTCCTATCTTGAGATATCGTGATTACAAGCTATCTTGAGATATCTTGAGTTACAATTAAGGTTTTGGGTGTTTAACCTCTGGTGACCTTTGACCTCCACCAAAAACAATAAAGTTCTTCCTTTTAACATGACAAATCTATACACCAAATATGAAAAGTGTGTCATTCCTATCTTAAGATATCTCCATTACAACGAGTGTCACAAACACACATATACACACAACATCACCATTGCATAAATTCCTTGCCTTGGACAAGGAATCCATAAAAAGTTCAAATGACAAATAAGAAAATGAAAAGAAAATTTGAACAAATTGATGTCATAAATAAAAAAAAAATTTTCAGGTTGATAGTTGAAACACAGATTTTTCCCTACTTTAATTTGTTTGAAGGACTCTACTTTTGTTTCTTCACAGGGTTCTAGCTACAGTAGGCGGAGCCGCCCAGCATTCCTTATTTGCTCTGAAAATGCGCTATTTTGATCATATTGTATACTGCACTTTCAGATAATCATTAGTTAAAGAAAATTAACTAAAAAAAAATGAAAAAAAAACCTAAAATAACTAAATGTGAACTAAAAAACTGAATGAAGTTACACAAATAACTAGGTCAAAAAAATGTAAAAGGTAGCACCATGTGAAGGTCCTTAGAAGCAATTTGGTGCATCATTTTGGACAAATTTTAAGGTAAATTATTCCAATTTTTTTATTTTCCTTAGCCCTTTTGAAAATTTTTTGTAGTTTTGGGTCCTTAGATGTAATTTGATTTGAACACAAATTTTGCAGGGGGCTCGTTTCCCCCAGCCTCCCCCAGCCCGCTTCCTACTGTATGCCCTTGCCACCAGAATTCTGTGAGGGAGCGAGTGGCAGGAGGGTAAGGTGTTGGCAAATGACTTCATGTGCAAATGCAAGCCTCTACAGCAGAAAAAACCCAGCTTTCCTTTCACCATGCACAATTTTATTCATGGTAAAACTAGTAACCTGTAATAAATTCATCATAGGATAATGGACCCTTGAGGAAGAAGTTACTGTATGAATAGTGAAAGTCAACAGGAGCATTTCAAATCTCCCCTCCACAGGGATTCTGGCATACAGACAAGGTACTAAAAGGGTTGAGGTAGCTACCAAGGGGGACAATTTTGCCATGTTTCTTTTATTTTCTGTGGAGGCAAACACTTTTCTAGGGCCACTAGGAGGAACCAATCCCTTGGCTTTCCCTTGGCTAGCAGCCTCTCTTCTTGCCTCCCTATACAGCTAAATGAGCTGTTTAGAATATGGCCATGAAAATGCATCACCTTTGATATTTGTGCATTTCTTGCAGAAAACTTCTCGTACTTGAGCTTTTGATAGTTTACTCCCTTTCAGATTTGAACAAAAAAGTGGCTGTATTAGGAGCAGGAAGGGGGGGGGGGAAGGAGAGGTAAAAATACATTGGAGCCACAATGCCTCGAACAAAGGGGGACAGCTCTCTATTCCGACGTATCTATGATCCGAAAAGTCCCCATCGAGGTTAGTGTTAGAGAAAAGGTTAGGTTAGAACAAGCCCCCATCCTACTACCACTGTCCTTCATGCACACATTCGAAATATATAGAGACGTCGGAACAAAGAGACGTCGACACATTGCCGTGTAACCAAACAAAGTACACCATTGACCAGTGGTCAATCAACCAAATAATCACTGTTACAATTGTGAAATGGCCAGGTTAGTTCCATACAAAATATTATAGTCTCTTAAAGGGCAATATATATGGCTTGTTGACATTTATTCCCAATTTCCATAAATTTAAGGAAAATAGGAATGGCTATCTGCCAGCCATAGAAAGTTCAATTTTACAAAGTATTTGCAAGTTGGCCGATCGCTACTTTTAACATTATAATCCTCATGGCCCAGAGGGCCCTTTTAATGGTTATAACAATTAAAACTTCCCATTATCCATTGCCAATACGTCGGCCAATATGTCTGGCAGTTTGTCAAAATGTCTCATGTTTATATACACTGTTGATATGTCACATGCTTGCACGCAATAGTTACTTTCTTAAATTGATGGCAAATGAAGACTTGTAAAAAATTTTCAAAAATAATTGTAAACAGAATGGCTATCTGGCTATACTTTCATAGCATACATGTCTTAATGTCTGTAACTATCACACAGCCTACAATTGCTATGTACAATAAACTGTTCTCTGCAGCCTGGCAATCTTGGAGTCCTGAGGGGAATCCAGGAATGTTTATGGGAAATCTGCACTGCCAATACTGTTAAAAAAATAAAATTTAATTTCCAGGCCAGGGTTTCCTAGCTAGTGCATTACAAATTCATCCACCCATAATTTTTTGTGCAGTAAATGCAAGGAGTCCCCCCCAAGTTTACTTTCAAAAATTTGCTAAATCTTACAGAGTTCCTCTTATTTCTGTCACAAGTATTTTTATAATGTTCCTGTGTAAAATCATTGAATATAGAGTTAGTCTGCATAAATTAAGGAAATAAGTAACAAATATATTATCACATGATTGATAGGAGCCATTCCTGAACTAGTGCACAGGGGTACACTACTTCAAATTGGGGAGGGGGGGGGGACTGCATTAGTTTTGCCTTTATCTTTTCACTATGTATGAAAACTAAAAAGTAGGGTTTTAGGGTAAAACCTAGACATTTTGTCTTGATAAGGGTATACAGTACCCTTCATATTAGGCCTAGTTACTCGGTGGCAGATCCAACTCCTTCCAGGAAGGAGAGGATAATTATTAAAGCATAGTTTCTGTAAAGAACACTCACTGTGGTCATATCCAGACTTTCCCAATAATCAAAAGGTTTCGACTTGGGGGGAGGGGGAAACATGTCCCCTCCAATTTTTTGAGAGGAGGGGACACTAACACATTTGTCCCCCCCCCCCCCATTTTTTGTCATCTGAAACTAAAAAGTGATGTAATAAAACTTTTCATGTAGGCGAGTAGTGGTGAAGACTTAGATATACTCTGAAGGTGTTCCACGTGGCTCTTTATCAGGTCCGTAGGCAGTAAGTTCTGTCGTTCTTCTTGCTATAACTTCAAAAAAATTTTGCCCGCTACGCGCACTTTCATCTTCAGTTCTATCTAGCTGTAATGCCCGTCATTTCAAACATATTGGATTTAGTCAACGTTAAAGGTTCCACAAATACTGTAGTCGTGGTTCTAGAGGAACACGAAAATGCAACGTTGCGAAGTTCTAACCTCTTTTCCCAATCTTGTGGAAGATTCTTCCTTCAACCTCACCATCGTGGCAAACATATGTTGTAAGAAAAAAATTCAGTTTCGTCTGGTAGCCTTAATGGATAAGATGAAGAATGTACTCCCCGACGGAGACCGTGCAGTCACTCCATCAAATTTCTTGGTTTGCTCTTAAGTCAGTAAGTAGGGCAGATTTTCTACTAATAAACCAAACTTTTTCAAATTTTCTTAATGAAAACAAAATTGTTAAATCTTCTTCAATATAACCCCAATTATTTCGGCGTGCTTTGCGCCTTTTATTTTGTGGTCAAAATTATTTCGACAACCCATTGCATCTATCTGGGCTTAGAGTAGCTGGCCCCAATCAGGGCACTTGGCCCCCATGTCGACAAATCAAAGCACCACTCCTGGCTGAGCCTGCATGCAGTTTTTCCTTTGGATAATGAAGTTTCCCCCCCCCCAATTTTCATAGTAACCCCATATATTGAAACATTTGGCGCAATTTTGCATCTGGGTACCCTCTTCTTATGGACTCCTCACTAGGACAGGAGAGAAGTTTAAGGTCAGATGTCCCACCCCCCACTTCCAAAATCAAATCGACGCCCTTGCCAATAATCAGTGCATTCTGTGGGTTAGAGGCCTACATTTTGACTTTTTCTGGGCCCCTGAAAATTTGGGACTTTTTAGGTCAGCTTTTACATCTGCTTCTGTGTTAAAACCACCGGCGAAGGAAGCTGTCCCCCTCCCCTTTGGAAAATTTTTTGATATTCTGGGGGCCTTAGATGCAATTTGGTGCATCATTTTGGAAAGAATTGAGGGTAAATTAATGCACATTTTTGACATTTCTTAGTTCTTTCGACAATTTTTTTTATATTTTAGGGTCCTAAGTTGCAATTTGGTGCATCATTTTGGAAAAATTTTAAGGTAAAACAATGCAATTTTTTCCTTTTCTTACTCCTTCGGCAAATTTTAATATTTGAGGGTCCTTAGAAGCAATTTGGTGCATCATTTTTTAAAAAATTTTTAGGTAAATTAATGCACATTTTAGACATTTCTTAGTCCTTTGGAAAATTTTTGATATTTAAGGGTCC
>WURT03047767.1:0-14427 GCA_009936505.3 Holothuria glaberrima
TTCGCCCTATGGTCGACTTTTCAACAACTTCTTTCGCCCTAAGGTGGGAATTAGAGAAATATATATATATATAATATATATAATATATAATGAGTAACCAATGACAAAATCTGCATCAGCTATTTTACAATAGACAATTTGTCACATACACAACCTGCATAAACACAAAAATCATTCTGTTAGATGACAGTTCCCCTCAGGAAGAATTTTGTAACGCTTTATCCCACTTCTCCCAAGAGCAGACCACTTAAAGTTGAAGAAATCATCAAGGTGTGACAGATAACAGAATCTTTATCAAGTTTTACACGTATATATTGGAGACACTGCTAGCGTGTCTTATTACATTTACATAAGTCCCAAAACAAGTGTATTACATTTAACATTAACTAGGCCATGCATGTTTCGCATGTGTCAATTGGAATAGCTTTAAGATATGGTGTGATGTTTCAGTGTGTACTGGCATACAATGATCACATGGCACTGCTGATAATCTTATATGCAGCATGAGAAACTGGGTTTAAGTACTGCATTGTACAGTAGGAACAGACTTATCACTGGTAAAACATTTTCTAATGTGCTCTAAAAGTGTCAATACTTGGACTCATGACCAGACTTCTATACTGAGTATCTGCATGCTCATACTCGACCTGTGGAATGCTTGCCTGAATCTATAATCTTGAGAATAAATTTGTACTCATATATGCCAAACTGATCTCTCCCCCACCTCCTCTCCATCACCAAAAAAAAAAAAAAAGAAAAAATTCTCCTTTGGGAATCTAAGCGCCCTGATACTTTTATCCTATTTACATAAGAGGGGCAATATAGATTCAGAGATGATTATACTTTGGTGTTATAACTAAATTTTTGGTGTCATAACTAAATTCAAAACCTGTTCTTGTAAAGGAAAGGTATATTTACAACTATAGTGATGCAATATCAATACACTCACACTGTACAAGCTACCTATGATCATAAGTGAAAGTTCATACTCACAGCAGGGTTTCCCCTGGTATTCTTTGTGCGAGGCGGCCACGGCACAGTTTTTGGATACCACCTCACAGAAATTTGCTATAACTGTCACCTGCACTGTTCTAGTTGCAAAAGTATTGATAGTTTTCCCTCACTGGTGGTGCCAAACCATAATACCACCGTGGACTAATACCACCTCACACTCCCTAAAACCCAGGGAAAACCCGGCATAATATATATATATATATTAAAAAAAAATCAGCATTTATGCAACCGTAAAAGGTTGTGCAATTATGCATGTGTTCACATGTTAAGTCCTCTACAATGAGGCTTGTAGCTCGTATTTGCATACTCATTGCCACAAATAATACACCTGAACAGCACTGTTACGAATAAAAATGTATATTGTATATACTCAAGTTACAAGTCTACAAACAACTAATCTCCACACTCGACGAACACGATAGCTTCCTTCTCAGACCAATTGATTTTCCTTCTGGTTACTGAGCATGTCAAACTGTGTTATACGGCAAGAAAATTTGTGAGGTCTACAAAGGGGGAAGTTCCATGATAATAAATAGTTCATGTTCTTCCAAAAGTGCCACCTATTAAAGACTAACTTTCTTGAAACCATGGATACAAGTAAATTGCCCAAAGCTTGAATATCTACAGGATATTAACAAGTTAAACCAGTGCAGGACGAGCACTTTTTAAAAGGTGACTCACACTGTTAAATCTTTATACAGACTTCTCTAGTAGACAAGGGTAGGATGTTCTGATGAAGATATTAAACTTTCTATATACAAGGTGTAAAGGGCACAAATTCAGTACAGTACTGTAATAGTTTTCAAAATTATCGCACTCAGAAAAATAAGTTTTAAACAACTCTAAATTGTACAGTCCTCATGGCATAGACCTAATATGCTAAATACAAAAACTTTGGAGACTTCACATCTTTTGTTTGCTAAGTATATGCATAATTTACGATCACTGTCCAATGTCCAATCTGCAAAAAACTAAGAGGTACAAATTATGACTTCAGGTTGAGACAGGACTGGTTCCATATATTTTGGTTTGATCAAAGTTGCCATTTAAACAGCATACTTTGAGTAACAACACATTCTCTGGTATGCTAAAATACAACACAAAATTGCTAGAACATACCAATGGGGAAGAAAGGAGAACAGAGGTCACCTAAAAAAATTTTCCCCCTCCCTAGAAAAGCTTCAATTAACCACTGTTTTAATACATTTTAACTCATCTTGCACTCCAAAAATATTTTGCCACTTTTAGAAGCTATCTCACCTTCCTCTCCTCCCCCTACCCCTTTCGATACCTTGTCTGGCATAAGGCCAGCAATATTGATGTTTTAGCACAGAATCATTGATGTCTAAAACTTAATCTTCCACTTTAATGATTATTGACAAAGTCCCTACATTTGCAGTTGCTTTTAAATTTGATGTCTAAAAGGAGACATATTTAACAACTAAACTGATAAAATGAAAGATACAAAGTCCAACATTCATACCATCTAAAAATAAAAAGTATCACATTCCAAATTAATAAGATGTTCATGAACATTAATCACTGGTTATTGTTTGATTTAAGCTTAGCAATTCAAACTGTCATTTGAAGATTGCACACCAGTCTTCGAGTTTATTAGATTTTTCCCCCTTTAATTTTCCTTGAGAATTACATTATCTCTTCATTTTGGGCAGAAGAAGAATGCAGGAAATAATGCAGGTAGAAACATGATAGATACAAGAACATTTATCTGCAAGGGGTGGGGGTCATTGGTAGGGAAGAGAAACAGAGAGTGAGGTGATGGGAGTTTCTTCTTAGCAAAAACCATATTGCAATGTTATGTGCCTGGAAGGGCAAAGTTTCTGTTTCGACTAGGGCCACTTGCATTGTTGCAAGGATTCTTTCTAACAGTCAAGGGAGGGGGTGGAACGAGGAGGGGAAACCATTATCATAGGTAAGAATGCCCCTATGCTGATTCAGGTAAGTTTTTCAATTTTGTGACAATACCTTTGCTTTTTAAATGTTACATTCATGCAACATTACTCCTAGGTTTACTCTACATACACAATGAATTAAAAAATCAGAAAAAGACAATTTTGTGAAGAAGGTATTTGTACCACTATAGTTTCACACTGAGGTCTTATGCATTTTACCAGGAAAATGCAGTCCCCTGAATTTGAATTAGTATACAGTATGTTGGTATCCTAAATCAGGAAAGGCTTGATCAATCTCATGACAATATTTTTCAATTCAAGCACAATAACTCCTTGATTTACTTTTACTATGCAAATTTCTAATTTATTAACATAATGAGAAAGACTTGCAAGTGAAAAATGAGATCTGTAGGATTTAACAGATGTTTGAAGATAAACTTTGGGTGACTACTTTCTTCCTTTAAGCATGTAACACTTAAATATAAAACCAAACTACTGATATTACTTTGTGTCATGTAGTACACGTGTAAATTGTACAAGGTGCAGCAGCACCTGAAAAACAGTATGCTAAATTGTGATGATAAAAAATGCATAATAAAGTAATAAAATTTGAGATAAATGGAAGATAAACAAAAAAAAAATGAAAAAATAACTAAAAATTTAACAAAGTGAATCTTCAAAAATCCAGAAAAAATTACTACAAAATTACAAGTAAAAATACAAATAATAGCCTGTAGTGTACCCACCTCTGATATGCGATGATACCATCCCTCTTCCTTCCCTCATCAAATTTTAAGGAGAATTTCAAAAATACAGTGTTCTATACTGTCTGTGGATGCTACATACAATATAGGAGGACTTCCAGTTAATATTATCCCATTTCTTGAACAGAGTGACATATATTTACTGCATAGACATCCTTAATTGTTCATATTCCAACCATATGCTTACTTCCAAACGTTTTAAAATGTCAGTCTGTCAAATGACTGGAAGGTACTATTCATCATGTTTTATCTTGCCAATTTACGCATCTCTTGAAACAAACTGGGCTGGATATGCTACATAGCCCGTAACCCCTAACTACCTGATTATATCTCTCTGTCCAGGGATGCCAAAATTTTCCAGGTACCATGGATCACTGCATTTATAATAGAAAACTTGTCGAATGGCATCAGAAGAAGACTAGTTGTAATTTTCTTTGGTTTATACATTATTAAAGGACTACTTATGAGCCATTCAAACTCTTCGTTTTGCACAATACACACACACAAAAAAAAAAAACAGAAGCTTTCGTGTCAAAATCAAGGAAGCATGAGCTTCAGCATTTCTTAGAAGCGAATTGGCATTCATTACAGCAAAGTATCTCCTTTGTTCTCAGACCACATATTTGCATCTAGGTGGATTTTAAACATTAACCAGAATGCAAACATGCATTGAGGTTTCGATGAACTTATTTTGGTAGAATTATTAGCTTCATCCAGAACTACAAAAGGCTCTACAGTGTTAATGTTCTGGACCAATATCCCCACCATGTATGAGAAGTCCCTATGATATCTAAAAAAATGTAAGCTTTTCAGAGTTTGACCTCTGGCCACCTCAGATGAGCTTTGACCATCATAAAAAATGATAAGACATTTTTGCTAAGTTATATCATGCATCTACATGCTAAGTTACCAGACTATCCATGCTTCCTACCTTGAGATACTGTAACACACTGTTGTAACAAGGTTTTCAGAGTATGACATCTGGTGACCCCAGATGATCCTTGACCTCTGCCAAAATTAAAAGTTCTCCTCTTGATATAATGCATCTACATGCTAAGTATGGGAGCATTGATGCTTTCTTTCTGGAGATATCGTGTAAACGACTTTCTCAGACTATCACCTCCCAAGACTCCTGATGACCCTTGACTCCCAATAAAGATGATAAAGTCCTTTCTTTTGATGAAATGCACCTACATGGTAAACATGAAGAGTATCCATGCCTCCTACCTTGAGATACGGTGTCAACAATGTTTTCCAAATTTTGACCTCTGGTGACCTCAGATGACATTTGACTCCATCAAAAACAATAAGGATCTTTCTCTCAGTATGAGGCATCCATACACCAAATATGAGAACTGTGGGAGTTTCCCTTCTTGAGATACCCCATTAACATTTTCAGAGATTGACCTCTGGTGACCTCAGATGACCCTTAATCTCCAACAAAATCAATAGGGATCTTCCTCTTAAAGGGGCTTATTGAGTTGGTTCACAAAATTCATGGTTTTTTTCACACCTGTTGAGATTTACTCACATCTTGATGGTAAATGATCAAACTAAGAGATTCTACACTTCTGACTCACAACTGAAATGACAATGACAGGGTAACGAATGGTTAAAATCATTTATTACAAACTTGTGACCAGACATTTTTTACCATGACATAGTAATCATATGCACTACCTGACCACAAGAACTACAATTCCTCACATTTTTGGTAACTAAAGGAAGCAAAACATGAGGAATGAGGCTAATCAGAAGCATTGTCATGCAATGATTTCCTTCAAACTCGTCACAAAAATAATCCATCAACTCAATGAGCCCTTTTAATATAATACATCTTCATACAAAGTATGACTAGTTTCCATGCTTCCTATCTGGAGATATCGTGTTAACGAGGTTTTCAGAGTTTGACCTCCGATGACCCCTGGTGACCTTTGACCACCAAAAATGATAGTCATTCCTCTTGATACAATGTATCCACATGCTAAGTATGGAGATAATCCATGCATCCTATCTTGAGATATTGTTTTAACAAGGTTTTCAGAGTTTGACCTCTGGAGACCTCAGATGACCTTTGACCTCCACCAAAAACAATAGGCATCTTCCTCTTAATATGAGGCATCTACATACCAAATATGAGAACTGTTGGAGTTTCCCTTCTTGAGATATCATGTTAACAATACTTTCAGAGATTGACCTTTGGTGACCTCAGATGACCTTTGACCTCCACCAAAATTGATAGGGATCTTCCCCTAAATATAATACATCTTCATACAAAGTATGACTAATTTCCATGCTTCCTATCTGCAGATATCATGTTAACAAAGTTTTCAGAGTTTGACCTCTGATGACCCCTGGTGACCTTCGACCTCCACCAAAAAAAATACAGTCATTCCTCTTGATACAATGTATCCACATGCTAAGTATGGAGATTATCCATGCTTCCTATCTTGAAATACACATACACACACGTATACACATACAGGTTTTTTTTCTATCAACCTGAGGACCCCATTGTTATTTCCTTCGTGTTTGCTTCCTTAACCCTAACCTTAACAATAGACTGTCTATTGTTCAGACACTTGAGGACCAGGGAAATCTATTGTTCAGAACACCTGAGGACTGGAGAACAATAGAAAATGTCTTCACCTTGACTGGAATGTTGGGTCCACGCATATATACACATGCCAGCATGACTGCATAGGTTTTTCTTTCATAAAAACCAAAACCTGTTTGATGGTAGCTAGGTGAAAGAGCACAAGACATGTTTATTGATGGTAGATGCCAACTGAAGACTGATGTACATGCAAATTCAACCAACAAGTTGTGACATATTTAACCTTTTTGTGCTTGATGTTGAGATCTACCGTAACTAATAAACTATTTATGAATGATACAATGAGCAGAATCAGTATTTAAAGTACTAAACTTCAGAAATGAGTATCCTGCATATCTACATGATAGGACAAATAACTTTGATACACCTGGGGCTGACTAAGGTCCTTCATTTTAACATATATACTTCAAAAAAAGTATCATCAGTTTTGCTGTTTCTGATTGATCTGCTCATAATTATGGAATTTCCAACAAAATGCTCCTCAATGCCAATCATTTATAACAACCAGTATTGCATTGTTTTTCCTCCATAATTAAATCCTGTGGTGTTCAAATATGATTGAAATTATCTGTCTTGGCAGGCATATTGCAGTGATGCATCAAATATTCAAAATAATTCAGAAAGGATTGCCAGATAGGAGGAAAATATTAAATGCCATAATGTGTCCGCAAGCAAATTGAGCAACACATTTTTCTGTTGATGACTTGATTGATTCCCACTCACCATTGTAACCTGAAAATGACTATCAGCAGAAGAATACCGCATTAACCATATCAAAGAAAATTATGAGTTTATTATATTGATGGGTATGTCTGACTCAGCTAAGGGAGAAGGTATGTAAGAAGAAACAGCCCCAAAGGGAGCTACAAAGCTCTCTTTCCTAAATAATTTCATCAGGACTGTAGTGTTCAATAGACAAACAATTCCCACAATGTACCAAGCCTAGGTAGCAAGCTAGTGGTGGTAACGTGCACATAGAAAATTTGCTGCCCTACTAGAAAGCTCAATATTACTATTGCCCTAATGCATTTTTGTATGCCTTGCCCCCATCCAACCCCTAAAAGACATCTGGTCCCCTCAACCAGAAGCTTTTTGCCCCCCTTCAGTAGCTTGTCTGGCTATGAGATTAGGTCTATAAATTTCTCACTTCAGCATTACCTGACTATGTTGCTCAAAGGTTGATACAATTAGGTGGGAGGACAGTTCAATTCTGCCAACTGAGGGTGCGTTTACACTAGCTCTGGATCTGATTGCCAGCTCTGGGTCAGATCTACTGCTCCAGATCAAATTTGTAGTGTAAATGCAGATCAGATGAGGATCTGATCACTCGATTTTGATCCTGGTAAGAGCTGAGGATCAGACCCCATGCAGGTAATCAAAACTTGTAGTGTAAATGCTCTAGGATCAATGGTGACCCGAGATCAACAGTGAAGCATATGCTTCTATTTTGCAACTCATTTGGAGGCCACTTCCATGAAGCACGGAAGAGGATCAGAGTACGAGACAAGTGTAATTGCACCAGGATCAAGCCATACATGTAATTTGTTACACTAATAACATCAGGGGATCAGATCCGGATCTAGTGTAAAAGCACCCTGAATGTGACATGTACACAAAATAAATCAAGGTCATTCAATCTAGACTTGGAGGCAGAAGCATCATGCTCGCACTTTATAGGATTGAGGGTACATTTAAACAAAGCTACTTGTATGATTAATTGATATCTCCTGGAGATAAGAGGTTTACCTCTTTTAACTAGAATGAATTATAAGCCCTCTTTAGTGGCAGTGAGATATGGCAAATTCAAGTAATTGAGTGCCATCAACTGGCTGATGAAGCGAGGAGACATACTGCTCTTGAAACATCCCAAGTAGGTGTACTTTAGCTATTACACTTCTCTGGAGAAAATAAAACTACTGTACTCTCTCCATAGGATACTCACATATATACTGTACCTTTAAAGTATATTCTTCTAAAATAACATAGGCGTAGGAAAAGGGGGGGCAGAGGGGGCGACCGCCCCCACTCTCGATGGTGGGGGTGAAAACCCTCTTTTGCCCCCCTCCCACTTTGGATGGCATGCTAGAATATACATATATATATATACACATATATATGCCTACCGCCTGTAATCTACCAGCATACCGGCGTCCAGATGTTATCAATATTCCTTTCCAGAGGGCATTGATGTACTGCAGTTGTTGGGTGTACAATGGTTGGCAAAAAACAAAAGATTTCTATTTTATTTAATGTGCAGTTTCATTTTTTAACATGAGTTATGGCATACAAATGTTCCTTTTATTTTTGTTCATTTTATTTATTTATTTTTTTAAATTGCTCTTTCAGGTAGAAAAAGGGGAAAAATTTCCCATCAAAAAAGTATGTTTTGGTCTAGGGGGTAGGGTGAGGTGCACAGTCCAAAAATTGTTCCGCCCCCCCCCCCCACTTTCCTATTGCTTCCTACGCTTGTGAATAATATCAGTTTGAATCCCACACTTACAGCCTCATTTTTGAGATGACCTGTAACCTAGTCATTTGAAAAGCATTTTGCACCCTTGCTGACAGCGGTGCCCCCATTCCGACCCTCAATGAAATCATTTCCCTCAAATTCTGTTAAAAGAAAACCACCTGACAGTATCTCCACCAATGATTCTTCCGAGTCTTAACCATCGCGTATTGTTAACACAATGTTTCTGGGTGTAATGCCAGGTCAAGGACACCATATCAAATTTCAATCTTTTTTTTTATCATATATAACCAACAATCTATTCCTTTTGTCACTCAGACAATCTTCAACCATCCTAAACGAGATATGCAGTATGAAGATGCTCCTTATCAGACTTTTTAATCACAAAGATCTCAACTGGATTATTTCCATGGCCTTGTCCACTGCTTTCGTTCCTTGAAGATGAGAAAGTGGTGTAACTACATCCCTTTACTTCCAATAAAATGTAATTAAAATGGCTGTCATGGCAGAGATTAATCAACCTCTGAGGGCATAAGTGATATTAAACAAGCCAGCATAGAAAATATTTTTTCTGGTGACAAGGAGCAGTAATGAAATTGCCCTTAACCAAATTAGTAACTGCGGACACACATAGTGGACGAGAACTGATTCAAAGGCAAGTCAATGGATGACTGATGGAATGTTAAAATTATTGATAGGTAACAGCAAGATGAATCAAAAATTAAAGGGAAAATGGAGTCCCCCAATTTGAATTAGTGTAACCTGTCATCCTAATTCAGGAATGACTCCTTTCAATCATGTGAGAATATTTTTCTTACTTATTTGCCAAATTTATGTGGAATAAATCCTTGGTTTACCTTCACTATTCATTGTCATTAGTATACAGAAGCATAATGAAAAATACTTGTGAGCACAATACTACAGGGGAGATCAGTAAGATTTAGCAGATTTTGAAAATAAAACTTATGGTGACTGCTTTCTTCCTTCAATTGTGAAATGTTTCCCAAAAGGTTTGTGGAATAAGAGCTACCAGGGGCATTTCTTCCCCAAATTGGCAACATTTGAGATGCACAAATTAAATCTCTCTCTCCCAATCCTTAGTAATTCTTGGCTTCCACCCCTACTGCATAAGCATTGACAAGCATTGGGTGACCAACTGTGCAATGATTTGTAGAGTTTTCTGAAATGACACACCAAAAGTAAAATCACAGAGCACAGAACTAATGCACAGGGATACATGACAACTATTGAGTGAGCAATTAAGGCTTGTCATTCAGCTCGTCACTATGAAGCAAACAGTGGCAGACCCAAATGGCAAGCCACCAGCCTAGAGCTGCTGCACAAAGTAGAAAAAATATCACCCACTTCAATCAGGGAGCTGCCACTCTAATAGAATGGCAGCTAGCTCCCTGCTTCAATTAAGTATGGCACCGGGCCTTAGATGGTGTGCTGGTCAGAATCACTGTCAACACTAAAATGCACCAACCCACAGATATGTGTTTTGCCAGGCCAGCATCAATTGATAACATAGTTATTCATTTTTTGGGAAACCAGAGAGGTGATAAGACTCTGTATGGGCAAACCAAACATCACAACCCTGACTGATAAGTAGCCACAAGTTACATCTGACCCTCCGTATAAAATTGTAAAATGATCGAGAGGACTTCTTGAAATGTAACATACCTTCGAGACGGGAACCAAAATTCTGAAGCAATTATATGCTTTGGTGGTACACAAATAACTTTTAATACCATAAATCTATAGATAACGAATAAAATTAGGCAACTGAAAATTTCTCAGTCACTTTATTTTGACAAAATAATTAAGGTTCTCCCAGTAAGACATTGCCTACTTAGCACGCTTCATCTGGATTATGACAATTTCAATGATAAATTAAGGTCAGTTGGCAAAGGCACAATCTAGGAAAGGGTAAGTTTCACCATCCTTCACAGGTTTAGGATACCTCCTTCTGTTAACTAGCTGTGGCACTTTGATTTCCCCCACCTGTGCTTGCCCCATCCTTCCACTATTGAAAATTACAAGAGATGCCCCCAAAGTTTGAATTTCAGTACCTCATATACAGGCATGTAGCCAGGATTTTGTCATGGGAGGGGGGTTTGGCCTATATTACCTGTGACAATACCCGGCCCGTAGCCATGCACGTCAGGACTATCTAAGCGGAACCATCGGTTGGCGCGGAATGTACAAGAAAATTTTTGGCTTTGCAAACCCCTCAGATGGCCGGAAACAGCACTTCCCAAGTGTTTTAAGCTGCATGTACCCAGGATTGAAACATAGATCTCATGCCTGCAATCTCTCAATTAACGCAAAAAAAAAAATCAATCTATGAAAAATGCTAATAAATGTTTCTAAGTGGAGCGCCACCATCAGTTGGCGCAGAGCATACAAGAAAATTTTTGGCTTTACAAACCCCAGGTGGCCGGTTTTGGAAGGTTTATTACCTTGTACCAATGTTTTCTTTATTCCTTCGAGAGTTATAGTGGATTGAAATGGAGTAGGAAAAAAAGTGTCAGCATATTTTTCCCAAGATAATTTGGTGTTTTGTGCCATTTTTTTTTTCAAGCTTGGGCCATGGGGGGTTTCAACCCCCAGAAACCCCCCCTTGGCTACATGCCTGCTCATATATATGAATATACCAATATGTTAAAATAATCCATAATATACAACCCTAGTATCAACACTTCAGTTATTTCTCCTGCAATACATACAATCATTGATGACTTTTATTCAGATCATGTACAGTCTGGGAGATTCTCCCCTTCGGGAGAAAACCATGAGCTCCCTCCAAATGAAGGAAAAACTTACACAACACAATATATAGGCTTGCAAGCCTGATGTAGAAAAGATTTAGCAAAGACAAAGACTGCTCAACAACTTGCATTTTGTCGTGAGGGTGTGGTGAACCACAAATTAGTACTTTCTAAGCTTTTCAGTAGCTGTTGCAATACACCTGAAGGATATACATTTAATTCACTGATGAACTTTGTGTAAGAGAGTTCCAATAACCATTCTCTACTGCAAATGTAAACATAGAAAATTGGGCATTCGGGGTAAAATTGGCAAAATGGCCATGTCCATGGATAACTTTTCTACCGATCAGGGGAATACTGGATTCTCCCAAAAGAGGGAATCTCCAGAACTGATATCAGTAACGATAACTCAGGGGCATATCCAGGAATTTTCAATAGAGGGGGAGCAAGGTTTGATTGATCATTGTCCTGGGGAAGGGGTCTAAGGAGAGGGGTGTCTCCATCCCTTTTTGAAAATTTTTGCTTTTGGAAAAGTGCTGAGATGCAAAATGGTGCTTTATTTGACACATTTTGAAGCATATTCCCTTTTTTTGCCTCAGTGTTTTTTCACACATGACAGCCAATAGGAAAGGGGGGCTGTTGTGCCCCTGTCTGGATCCGCCACTGTAACTGATTATAACACAGACTTAATTGTAAATTTCTCAACTAGGCCTGTGCTTCACTCAAGGGTATGTATATAAGACTGGTAGTGAGTGTGTTAATATTCATACTTGCCCTCTACATTGACATACGTACCTGCTTATACCCATACTCAAGAATGGATTTGTATTCAACGTACATACAACACAAGTTAAGCAATGCTGCTGATGTACGATTTTGTACTCATAATTGTATAAAAGACATCTATTCTTGCAATCAGTACGGGAGATTTGTGTCAAAAAGTGGGGGACATAATGGGTCCTTGAGGCAAAAGTTAGGAAATGTGCAAAAAAGTGAATGTCAATGGAAGCATTTCCAAAAAGTGAGGGGGATATATCCCCCATTCTCCTCAAGATTTCCACCTATGCTTGTACTCACAATCAGAGACAATATACTCATACTTATGACCAAGGGCATAGGAAGCAGAGGGGAGGGGGGCTGGAGATCCCCAGCAAAATTTGTAAGGGGCAGAAGTATGCTTCAGTCCCAGCCACACTTTCCAAGGATAAAAACCCCATATTTGTCTTTTCTGTTGAAAACCTCAAATATTTGCAGTAATTTACCTTAAAATTTGTCCAAAATAATGCACCAAATTGCATCTAAGGTCCCTAAAAAGTCCAAAAATTTCCCAAGAAATGTCAAACATTGGCAGTAATTTAACCTAAAATTAGTCCAAAATGATGCACCAAATTTCATCTGAGGTCCCTCAAAAATCAAAAAATTTTCCAAGAAATGTCAAAAATGTGCAGTTAAAATATGTCCAAAATGATGCACAAAATTGCATCTAAGGTCCCTCAAAAGCCAAAAGTTTTCCAAGACGTGTCAAATATTTGCAGTAATTTACCTTAAAATTCATCAGGTGATATGTGCATAAACATGTCGGCAAAAAGTTACTATGATATAAAATTTCTCCTACAGTGTCTGGTCTAGTGGTAGAGCATCCGTCTCTCACGCGGGAGGCCTGGATTCGATTCCCAGGTCGAGTCATACCAAAGACTTTAAAAATGGAACCTTCTGCCGTTGTGCGTGATGCTCCGCATAAGCAATGGATTTAGGGAAAACAAGCCAGTGAGCCACAACTGGAAAAAAGGCTGTGGCTGGCTCGACTTGAACCAATTGGTTGGAAATTGGGCCGTTAAACCTCATCTAAGTAACCTACAGTTTAATCAACGATAGCCCTTTTAACATTAATCAACAGAGCCCCAAATGAAATGAATCTCAAGACAAAATAGAGAAACTACTCACAACATTTCTTTCAATGAGACTTTTAACCTTGAGATGATGATTTTGTGGCATCATAATGAAACATAATACTTCCAGACACAAAGATATATAAAAATAAAGTCAGACTAAAATTGCGAGTATGCAATGTTCAGTGATTTTAGCTACATGCACACTACTAACCAGTAAATACTGTAGGAATGTTTGTGAATGATTGTAAGCACCTGCAACAGTTCCACTGGACCGCCACTCAAAAGCCACATGGTATGTTACATGTTCACAATGTTTTGAGGTGATCACAAGCAAGCAGAAGATTTTAAATGTGTTTAAACCTCTTCTTAGTACTTATGACCATCTTGTTAGCTGCAACCACGGCTTGAATATGAGATTTGCTGCAATCAGTTCCTATAGGTTGCAAGCAAATGCTGTGAGCTCCTTGAGGTCACAGCCTGTAACAATCAATGATTACAAACTCTGTCAACCATCTGTCTCTAAGTTGTCAGACACTTTAGAGAATTCTTCATTTCTCTTATTAAATAAGATCGACTTGCCCTGAGGGCAGAAGTGGACTGGAATGCCCTGACTAAGGGTGTGCATGATGCAGCCACCACAGCCATGCAAACAAAGAATATCATGCTGAAGGTATCTACTCCTGAGTGCTCTTTAGCCCTGGGTCACCCCCAGTAGGGAGTACAGGAGTTATAACCCTCGGTAAGGGGGGGAAGTGGTGTATGAATTAAAAGGCTATATCCAGAGACAAGCACTCTTCCACAGAGGAAATGCAAGGATGCAATACTAGGGTAATGTAGCTTAATGAAACAGATGCACAGCGATATACTGTACATCAAGTGTGAAAATTAAAACAAAAGTTGAAGGACAAAGAGCTCTTAAAAGAAGGGTCTAAGCTCAAATCAAGTTTTGATATATTAGAGGGGTACTTATTCTAAGCAATCTGGTGAAA
>WURT03047778.1:0-14427 GCA_009936505.3 Holothuria glaberrima
GGGTTAGAAAAATTGAAATTTTAGTGTACAAGTCAATGTAACTGTCGCCCTAAGGTGGTATCCACGGTTATTATTATTATTATTGTTGTTGTTGTTGTTGTTGTTGTTGTTGTTGTTGTTGTTGTTGTTGTTGTTGCTGTTGTTGTTGCCGTCGCCGTCGCCGTCGCCGTCGCCGTCGCGGTCGCTATTGTTATTGTTATTGTTATTGTTATTATTATTGTTATTATTATTATTATTATTATTGCCATCTATTAATCATAATTGAGGGTTGAAGGAATAATACCTGTCTGCCATACAGTGCTCCGACTCTTGTCGTGCTTCGAAAATAGAACCCTGCTGTGATCAAGACAACAATTAGTTGTCAGTTCGATGTGGATAATATTTTTTCCTTTTAGAAATGAAAAATACAGCCACAGTCATGCCACAAACGTCATCCTATATGACGGTCACATCCTTTATGACGGTGTAGGCTCCAAATTTGCCCATACTACAGTGTGTTAGGCTGTAAACTTCACTATTCACATGTTTAAATGTATCAAAATGATATTAGACATCGTTTGAAGATCTTCCGACTGAATTTTTTTTTGAGTCTTTAGTGCAGTGAAGGCCTACTGTTTTGTTGAATCTGATCACCAGGATTGAGTTCTGTGAATGTGATCCCAAATCGGTCTAGAATTTTTCATGGCACAATGTGCGACGCAGTCCTGAAAATGTCTCGCAGTTCCTTCATTTTGAATCGCACTTTCGCGATGCGATACCAGGGAAATTGAAATATGGATGTATTAATGAATTGAACCGAAAACAGTTCTGTTCCGCTTTATTGTATTTGCACAGTTAACCCTGAAAATCCTTTTTCCTTCTTCCAACCGTTTCTGTAACCTATGTTATCGTTTTGTTGTACCCATGATGAAATGGTTACCTGATCGGAAATAAAAAAAGACTGTCCAGAAATGTTTATGACAGACCTCAGACAATGATTACAACTTATTAATTTAGTTTCGATACATTCAAGGTTTGCCTTATCGAAGTACTGATGTGATTTTTTTTTTAATTTCTATGTGGGATTTTTAAGATATGGGAAACAAAATTATCATATTTTTAACCAAAAATGAAACAAAGCATGTGGCATCAACGGCTTACATTACATCACCAGCTTTGTTTTTCTTTAAACTTACTTCCAGTTTTTACCTCCCTAGTCCCATCCACTTGTTATTCGAATGTAATTAATAGGAAAAGAAACTTTAGAATTTTACATCTCCACCTATCTCAACGTCGAAACAATACTTTAAGGCAAAGAAAACAAAGCGTTACTCATCATTAAGAGAAGGTGACATCACTACTGCTCTTTTTAAGTTCACTGAATATTTCAGATGTAACTTCATCGGTTCATATCTCGTTATTCACACAATGACATTTAATGAAAATTTCACCAGACAGCGTAGACTTGGTCATTTATATTAAGCAAAATTGAGTGAGTAAATTCTTGTGTGACTTTAGTTTTCTTCATTGTGGCTCTCAGTAAACAATTAAAAGAATCATCGAAACAACGATAATGCGTCATGAGACTTAAGTTTGCGCGCTTCGAAAATAGTTATTTCCTCTCTTTTTTCCTGATTTTCTTAGGAAGAGCTACAACATACGGAAGAAGAAATCAGTAAGTTTCAAAACAGTCAATGTACACTTGTGCACATTAACAAATCTGTTGTAGTCAAGAAATCACATGTAGGAACGATCCATTTATATTACCAGTCAGTTTGATTTTGTGAAGTACTCTGTCACACAGGATTCCGGGCTAGATTTGTAACAATGAAATCAACCAAGATTCTGGCCTAGATTTGTTACAATGGAACAAAAGAAAGGACAGAAAAAAGATCTGCATTAATTTCACTTGAAAGATTCTATAATAATTGTAGATTTGACTATTATCGCGTAGCCGTGATTTCTATGACGGGGTGGAGTACCAATTGCCAGAAAATTATTCATTTGAGGGTTGGTGTCACAATTTGAGAGGAGGGCCTAAAATAGAGAAGCCATTTTATTTTCATTCTTTCCTGTGGGGCGGCTTCAGGTACCCCTGTCTTCTACTCCCAAACAATGCCACTGGAAGAGTTCTTTTTAAAAACTAAAATGTGACGTTATTGTTTATAAAAATGTTTTTGCATTTTATACAGGGAACAAATTACAACAATTCCAAGACGCCGTCACAAAAGACGACAATAAGGACATATTTAACGTAAGGCGTAATGTAAATTTATTCCTAATAAAGGTGTTAAAGGTACCATTTACCACTTATTCAAGAGATTTTCTTTGCGTCAAAATATTAAGTGAAAGTTAAGTGTAAATAAGAAAGCAAGGGGAATGTTCGATCTGTGATGTGAATATTGTACCAACCGAATCGATACACTTATGCAAAAGTAACGGCAATAAAGTTATTTTAAGTACGTTTTGCATTGTATCCTTCCACTGTAGGAAATACATTTTAAGTGAATTGTCGAACGAGAAACCCTTCTGTAATATACAAATTAACGTCGCTCAAAGCATATGGTAGCTTGTGTCTGTGGTAGCTTGTGTCTACTAGAGATTTTAAGAAAGAGCCCAGGGGCAACCAAACAGACCAAAGCTAAGGTGTAAGTCTATGTAGAAAACGCTATTGGTCAGTTGGTGGCTAACTAAAGGTAAAATGTTTGCATGTTCAACATCTGAAAACTTGTCCCGGCCTATGAACAAAACTATAAGGAAGTACTTTTAGGTTACAAGGGATAAATTATCCTTAAATTTAAGGAATACTTAAAAATAAGTTTTTTACAATGTTGGACAAGTTTTATTATGTATCAATTTATGCAGTGCCTTGTAGTTTTTGAGCTTTTATATAATCAAAACGGGATCAGCTAGTGTCTTGACTCCATGCATCAGAATGAAATGGCGAACTTAACAATGGCCTCTTCCTTGACTTGATTTGTTGGTAGATTTGGATTCCCTTGAAAATCGACCTTAATTATGTAATGTGTATGAAAAGATGCAGGCTAACCTCTCCTCTTGCAAACAACCCCTACGACATGTTCAAAATTGTGTTTCAAAGCGATCTTATGTACTCATCTAAGATTAAAAAATATTTTCTGGCAAACGTACAATTGCTGTGAATGTCCACATGTTGCCTGCGATAATGCAAAACACTCTGAACATGCCATACAAATGGTTTCTCAGAAAAACCAAGAATTACTATTTCAGAATTATATCCACACATAGTCTTTATGTTGCCCCACGGTGATAAAAAATTTGATCATATTTTGTGACTTGGCTGCATTTAACTGGTGACTAAAAACGGGATTTGTTAAACTATAACCAACGGAAACTGAGTCTGCGGCGATTGAATAATTGGCATCGGTGACTAAGCAAAAAACGGACTGGGGATTCACGGGTGAAAAAACGACAGATTTTCATAAAAATCATAATAACTAAATTGAGTAAAGTTATCTCGAACGACTGTTACATTATTTTGATGAGCTTCCTTTGACATCTTACCACTGAAGAGTAGATCATTGTGCAGAAAACTGATGAGCATTGAATCTAATGATTAAACAGTGTGGAGTTGCGTTGCTAGTCGAGAATTCAATGTGTTGAGTAAAAGGTTTTTTTTTTATGTGTTGTCGTGGGGGCAAAATGCATCGAGACTGAAAGCTAAATTGAAACCGAGTTTAGAAACTGAGTCGTTTGTATAGATTATATTTCCAACGTTGAATTAGACATTGCATGGGTGTAAGTCAATACAAGCTAAGCAGATGGCACTGGCCATGCTTCCTTGGTTATGAATGCATTGAATCTACAAGTCAAAGATAAGCTCTGAAATTTTGATTTAAGTCCATCCGTTCTGTTAACTACATTGTAATTTAACTTTTCTTTGGTACCGCATCCAGTTGTCAATACCTAAACGTTTTGAATTACAGATCTCATTTAAATAAATCAATTATAAATAGTGTACGTCTTCCGCTTAACTACGGATACCTCAGATCTACGTTATGAGACATGTCAAATACAAAAAAACCTAAAAATTGATGATCAGCGCTTTGAAAATTTTGATTTAAGTCAATCCGTTCTGTTAACTACATTGTAACTGAAGTTCTTTGGTTCCGACTCCGGTTGGCAATACCTCAACATTTTGCATTGCAAATCTCATTTTAATGTTATCAATCATAAATGGTGTACGACTTTCGCTCAACTATGTATACCTCAAATTCACTTTGTGGACTCTATTAACAAAATCAATACACTAAAGAGACTACTTATTACAATCAGAGAGTTACAGCTGGAACTCTTATAGGTATAACGATGTGTTTTTCTTACAGAGATGTTGTGTACTGTATCGTGAGTTCCAAATCAACGGCGTGTCTCGCGTGTCTCGGCCAAAGAAAAAAGAAAAAGATAAAAAAGAAAAAGAGAAAAAGGGAAAAGAGAAAAAGCCCCAGTTGATCCAAAGTGCGCTCACTAACATCTTCAGTTTCCCAGACGTCATCGTGTCGCTTAAAACAACAAAGATCAAGCCGGAAATGAAAAATCAACAACCGGCAAAGAACAACCAGCAACAAGAAACTGTCACTCTGAAGAAATCATGGAAAGAAGCAACCCAGGATTACCTAGATCGGTATTACCCAGCGGATGGTGCCTACCGCATCCCACCTTCACTAGAATATGAGGATGAGCTAAAAGTTTCAAAAAAATCACTGGTCAAAGATTTGCTTCTAGTTCCTAATGACGAAGCTCTTGCAAATCGTGTGGCTCAAAGCTTAACGGTTCAGAATGAAAAACATGTTATTAAGGGTCTTTTCGAAAAGAAAAGAGGTAAAAACGCAGAAAATGAAATTCTCACTGCCTTTGAAAAATGGGGCAGAGAAACTGGGCAGAACATGTTCATCTTTGGAGGGTACGAATACTCGGACTATTTAAAGAATGTGCCCACAGAATTTAAAACTTTAACAAGCGAGCAGGGTGAGTTCGACGTACTGATTATAAGCCAGCAATTGGGGGTCATATTTGTTGAAGTGAAGGGATCGGTTGGAGGTAAACACCTGGAAGAAAAACCAGAAAGGGAAGATAATGGTGACCTACGAGGTGGAAACATTGATGCTGCAATGTTAAAAGAAGCGTCTAAAGGGGGAGACAGCCATCGATATGAAGTTCCAAAAGCTGAAGGACGACGACAAAGTAGACATCCCAGTGAACAACGCCGTCCTACTACAGACGACAATAACATCAAACCAACTGATTCTGGGGGTAAGCATCAGAATGAGAGCGATCCTCTTGATACCGGAGGCACTAACCTAAATGAAAAACCATCAAATGGTTTGAGCTGTGAAGACCCAAAAAGAAATGATATTCCAAGTGATAATTCAAAGTGTGGTGTGTCGAGCAAACCAGATATAGTAAAGTATAAGAAAACAACACCTCTTACCATCCAGTCGGAGATTCAAGATGGTTGGCGTCAGTTAATGAAAGGAAACTTTGTTTTCCGTGAAATGAACCGAGATTTGATCTTTGTGAGAAGATTGCCATACAAGGGTTTCGTTGGATTACCCTTTCTCTCCCGTTCGGACTCAATTGATACAATAATTTGTAGTCATCATCAAAAGCACCTTATCTTCAGCGAAGAGCTTGATGATCTTCGTGCGTGGCTGGGAGATAACCACTTTCTCGGAGGGTATGAAAAGCTGGTCATGTCACGCGAGGAATTCAGAGAGCTAGCTGCTCGGTTTGCTGGTCTTGCATCTGCATGCACAACAGAGATAGACGCAATCAAATTTACAAATCGAAAGATGATGTGCACTTTCTTGAACCCCCACCAAAGTGCGGTCATAAATGAAAAACGAAAACATAATGTTCTGTTTGGTGATTACGGAACTGGTAAGACATTTGTCTTAACAAGAAAAGCAACATCGTTAGCGTCCCCCTCTCTCAAATCTTCGTGTAAGTCTGGAGAGAAGCCAAACGTCTCCAGAGACGAGTCAGCAACTGAAGTTGTACACGTTATACCATGCGCTGATGTGTCTAATTTTAAGTCATGCTACGGAGTAACGTTTTCAGCTCAATCTCGAGATATTTTGAAATTTGTAAAACCAGAAGATAGAGAAAACGAAAACATAAAAATTTACAAGTCGTTCCTTGAATTTTATGAAACAGCAACTTCGTTGTCTCCGGATCCCAACAAAGAGCTTGATACTAGGATGATTCTTCAGGCCGTGACAGAAATCACACTTAACGTTGATGTAAAAGCTGGCCCAGAAGAAGACCAAAAGAATATTTCCAACGGGAACTTCGCGGCTAGAGAGGAATGCAAAAAGGAACGTGAAGTAGCAGTTTGCAAAAAGCAGGAAAAGAAAGTGGTCAACCATTTCTTCTTTGATGAATTCCCAGTGCATCCTCTAAAAGGTGGAGCATTGGAAGCTCTTCACGAGTTCTTTTCAAATAATTTGCAAAACAGCTATTTGTGGATAAGTGTTGCTACTCATTCACTTGGTATATCTTCAGATAAGAATCCATCAAATGTTCTCAGGAAAGAGTTGTCAATAGAGAATGGGGAAGATGTTTTACTCTGTTACCTCAAGGACGTCATGAGGGTATCTGGAGAGGTTTATAAGATGATTAAGCAAATCGAAACATTTATTGACAAGGGGCATTTCGAACATTCAAACCTTGGTCACATGCTTAGGGGTATAAAACCAAGACTATTTAAACTACCTAAACGAAAGTGCGAAATGTTAGGAAAAAACCCTTTAGGTTGTGATTGTCAAGTAACGAATTTAGCTTCAACCTTACGGAGAATCCTTGACGCAGCCGTGGATAAAGACGAGCCTTTGGTGGTAACGATTATGATTTACTATGTGATGTCGACACCTATGTTCAGGAGGTTACATGCTCTTCTCACTCGGGTTGCAAACGTTCTAGATATTGAACTAACATGGAATACGATGCAAAGTCGCTACAATGAGGAAAAGTCCACAACGTTCAACGATGGGTTAAATCGGGATGTTGAGTCCCTTACAAAGGAAATCGATGCTTTAGAAATTTCTTCCAAAGTGATCGATAGCAGTGAAATCAGGCAGAGTGCAGAAACGTATAGATCGCCTTGCCCTGCAGAAGAAAATGACCCAACTGAAGTGAAGAAGCCCTCTACAAAATGGAAAATTCGGGTAGTTGATCAAAGGACGTTTGCAGGCTGCGAAACACCAGTTCTTATCTTCATTGATCCCTTCGGAATGAGGCACTGGTTTAAACGGGGAAACGGTAAGGGATCTGGGTACCACAGCCTAATCTTCACCCGATGTACAGGTCATTTTATGCTAATCACGTGGTCAAAAGATGAGACGGAAAAGATGTGGAATCAGCACTTAGATGAATATGAAGCAGAGGTAAGAGACAGCGATGCATCGGCAAGCTATAAGAAAGGAAGATATGAATACATAAACACAGGGAGGAATGCCACTGAAAACTGTCTTCAGATGTTGCTGGACAAAGAGTTGATCATTAACATGAACATTCACCAGACTGAGTTACCTTCACAATAAATCATTCTTTCCGTAATTCATGAGCTCAATACTCTCACTTTATATTCTTATGGCTCCAGGAATCCGCGTCATTGTTAATGCTTTTCGTGCGCAAATAGAAAAGTGTCAAGTTCTATGAACAGACCAAGGAAGACAAAACTATAGAAGCCTTAGATAAAGTGAAAGCAATCGTCCAAATGCAGTAGGAGGAAGAAATTGACGGGAAAACGCCTGATTATCTGGTTCCTAAACAATTCAAAGCTTCACGTTTTATACCTAACCAAAGATCCACAAAACCTCACGTTTTGGGCTTTGTCATCTTCCACGGTTATGTTTACTATTGATGTAAAGGCAATGTACCCCAGTATGTCCCACGATTTAGGTTTGGAAGGCGTTAGGGAAGCTCTAGAAACTCGTTAAGAAATGGGTGTAGTCAAGGATAGACTATGGGATACCTGTAAGTTACAACCTTCATTGTGGTACCGTTACATTAATGAGATTTTGGGTCGTTGGCCCCACAGGCCCGATGAATTTAAGTTATTTATGGACACCTTGAACAACTAATACCCAAGTTTACTAGAATTTACCTCAACTTTTGATTATCATTCTACTCCTTTTCTGGGATACCAGTTTTCCGTACTACGGACGGTATTTTAGGAACGGATCACTATGCCAAACCTTATTCTAAGAAATTGTACATAAGGGAAGACTCTTTTCATAGCAAGTGTACTTTAGACAATATTGTGCATTAGAAGGCAATCCGAACCAATACTATTTGTACCACAGCAACTTTTGACTATCATTCTACTCCTTTTCTGGACTTACCAGATTTCCGTACCTACGGAAGGTATTTTAGAAACGGGTCACTATGCCAAACCTTTTAAGAAATTGTACATTAGGTATGAATCTTTTCATAGCAAGTGTACTTTAAACAATATTGCGTATTGCAATGCAATCCGAATCAAAACTATTTGTTCCATCGAAGAGAGTACACAAATAAATTTAAATATTCCTCGTAAGAATCTGCTTGACAGGGAATACCCAGCCGAAAAAATCAACAAGGCTTGTAAAATCCCTAAAAGTAACATTTTAAAGCACAGCGCCCGTCCCAAGTCAAACAAATAGGTTGTAGCCCCTGTGGTAGTGACCAGTTAACCTCGTCTCTCTCCTCTAAGTATCATCATTAAAACTGCCTCCCTTAAGTAGTGTCATTAAAAACATTTTCCCATTCTTCAATTATCTAAAAACTTCCATGGAGAAATTTCCCAACCCCCGACTGTTATTTACAGGCAGCTCCACAATTTAAATTCCCACTTAAAATTCATCGGATGTGCACCAAAAAGAAACAAAAGTCACATCTTGACTTTTTTATAAGAGCTTTACATGATCACGCAAGTTTTATGACGAAGGGGGATTAGCTTGTTATAGATTTCAATGATAATGGAAAATTTTGTACAAAACTATTGAACATGCAAAATTTTCCAATAGGAGGTAACAACAAACTTCCAAACGTTTTCGTGCAAAACGCGTCGAAGAAAAGGCGTTGTTTATTCTTGTAGCCTTTTGTTTTTCTTTAAACATGGCGTAATGCATTTTACCTAAGCGAGTTGTCCTATTTTCCTACTTCACTCTCTCCTTTCTGCTGTGTTTCATTTTTGTCAGGGACAAGCGCCCCCCCCCCCCACCTAAAGTAATTTATCACTGCGAAAAACAAGTTAGTTTCAGTTTTGTGGGTCATAGGTGTATAATACTTTCCGAAATGAATGAAATGTATTTAGCAGCTCTGACATAGGTATGGACACAGCTGAAACGCTATCTTAAGGGAACCAATGTTCACTCGAGGCTGCATCATCTTTAAGGTATGGACTGCAAAACCTGAAACTGCGAGTACCAAAGGCGCGAAGCATGAGACTAGGAACTAAAGATCCTTCCGAGAATTTTACCTAGGGCCTAATTAGATGGTTTTCTAGACCATTTCTTGAGAACACCCTGCATCCCTAGGTGTGCTTTAAAATGAAAATGAAACATTTTGAAACGATTGCTAATTTGAAGATATTCACCGTCGATCAAGTTGATGAGGATGGTGGTAGATGGCGATAATTGGTGGAGAAAGTGAGCAGCGAGAGGGGTTGTAATGTTTCGAAATAGTAATTCACTCAAGTTTTCCTGCAGAAAGTAACAACAAGGTAATTGCGCCAAAGGATTCCTACGGACAGCAGTACTAATGAAACACCTAATTACATCGAGCACACGTGAAGCGTGCCAACAGTTTGTTGAGAATTGAGATTTTCTATACACGAGATGGTTTCTGGATTTTGTATGAAAGGACCATGGTGGGTACGAAAAGTACAAGAATACTTTCAATGACTCTTATTTCAGGGCTGCAATCCACAAACGTATTGCAGAGAGTTGGCGCCCATGTGTTGAAAGAACTTTTTACTAAGGTACCAAAAAACGATTGTCTTTTGCTTTTCCTCCTCTGAGCTCCGATTATGCATTTAATACTTTTCATCGCGGGTGTACGCAAAACACGCCGTGAAAAAAAATCTTTCAGGCATTTTTATCATGGCATTTAAAATTAATGTTAATTTCCTTTATTTTAATTGCAAAAAAAATATTTTATGCTACCTGGTCTTGCTACCTTTTATTCATTTTTATTATTTTTATTACTTTTCAAGGTCTGGAGAAAAGCGTCGGACAAGTGTCTCATTTACTCCCCCACCAACCCCCTCCCCCCATCGTAATTCTATTGTAAAAGGGGTTTTGTTTTTAATGAATTCAATATAAAATTTGCTCTTTTCAACGGTATGTGTAACTAGGTGACGTTTTGTTCACTTCAATATGGTGACCAGTTGAAATGTCACTTAACGTGGTATATGGACTAAAGCAAGTAGTAGCTAGACGGTAACTGTGCAACAGTGTATATATCAACATATGGTGTATTGAACATAAACTTCTATTTTAAGATTCCCACGTACCATGTGTAGCGTATTCGTGAAATATTTGTGTAAAATTGGAGTTATTGCTGTATTTTATGAACAAAGATATTGGAAGTCGTTATATCAAGAATAAATATAATTCAGCGCCGATATATTCCACTCCAAACAATATTTCTAAGTTGGGTACTGAAAAGCGATTATTCGCAAACCAATACTTAACCACAAAAGCGTCACGACAGTTTTATTAGTACTTCTGAGGCCAGAGTCCAACTTACACGGTGAAACGCTCCCTTATAGTGTTTTTAAGATAAATAATTGGTTGTCTTAGTTGTACTAAATACAACATTTCGTGCTTCGCATGCCTATGCAATCGTAGAACTGGTAATCATGATGTAATGTTCCGTTGGCATTCTGAACTGGCCTTACTTAAACTAAGCTATTACTTTAAATTCCTTTTTTTTTTGCCAATAAGTGTTGCTAACGTGAAGCAAAGGGCTTGAAACAATTTATTCTACTAATCTTTTTGCAACTGCCTTAGACAATGAGGCAAGTATATATTATACTTCATTTCGACAATGGCAGTCATTGGACAATTGTTAAAAGGAGCTTTTACAGAACAGCAAATGCAGCATGTGTGGCATTAAGCTGCTCAACAATGCTGCTACATTGCAAGGGTTATTATAACAGTTCCATTGAATTTAAAAATAGCCCTTAGGCCTACCAGAGAAGAAACTGCTTTTTACCCACTTAGTTGGGAATTCTTGCAGAGGAAAAGAGAATGTTGCTACTGGAAGTGATTGTTTGAATGCCGAACAAATTAAGAACGAAGGTCACTCATTCAGAGCCGTAGCCTGGACGACATCCAAAGGGAGGCTGTTCGTGGCACTGTTTAAGCGGAGCGCTAAGTGGGGTGTCTGCAGTCAGTGGACACCTGGGGGGACCGTTTCTTTTTCCTGTGTATACTGGGGTGCTATCCTGTGTACTGAAGAGAGGGGTACATGTAAGGCCTTGATAAGGCGCAAAATTGTGCAAAGTTCCAAGCTTTAAACTGACTTCATTTTTGCAAATTATCAATGTTTAATGATATTATTCCTATCTTAGTCTGGGCGTAAGGTAAGAGGTGCTGTCTATGAGCAAGGAACACACCCTATACTCTTTGAGATATTTTGTCTATACGAAACGGCTTTTCTGCACAAAGGTACTAACTGTGGAAGCTTAAAGCTTTGCAAAGCATTGGACTGATCACATGTCAAGAAATTCCCATTTTTAGTGATTTTGTTCTGTTTTGGTAGGGTGTAACCCAAGGGGATGTTGCCCAAGGAGGTAGAGGGGTATTCACAACTCTCCTCTTCGAAAATTTTTCTTGTCCTTTGTTATGCTAGATTTAAAATCTTTGGTAAAGCTTTGGACTGATTACTTGATCTGAAAGTCTGAAAATTGTGATGAACCTCATACTTATCATGTAGGTGCCCCGTATCAAGTAAAAGAAGGTCCATTTTTTTTGTGGAATTAAGAGATAATCTGGGGTTATTGGAGGTCAAATCCTTATGAACCTTGCAAATTGCTCTCATACATGTTAAGTATAAAGGATCTCATAAACTTGGCTTCTCATTAGTCCGTATTGAGAAGAAGATGTCTATCATTTTTGGTGGTGGTCAAAGATCACTTGGAGTCACCAGCGGTCAACAGGTCAAACGTAAATGCAATACATCAAGCAAAGTAACATAAATGAATTGATGAAGAAAGATGGATGCATCAAAGGTAAATGGGGTAAATGGGGCAAACCTTAAAAATGTACTAAAAAGTATCCCAGAAAAGTAAGAGAAGGATCACATTGTTGGCATGAGAATGGTCCTCATTGAGCAGAGATACCTTATTGTTTTGGTAATGACCAAAGTTCATGTGAGGTCAACAGAGGTCAAATAGTGAAAACATTCTTGACAAGATGTTCTAAGAAGCACAATATATGTGACTGCACTAGTGGTGTTTTAAGTAATGTGTACCTACCACATAATCTCTAATAATTGTGCAGATCAAAGGTCATCTGGGGTCACCGGACATTAAGTAGGTTAACAGGTATGAATCTTATTTTTGGCGTGTGGCGATTCAGCATAAAGTACAAGTTTTCTGTTATAGAAGGCAACTGCCAAAGATCACCATCTGATATCACTGTGAAATCCTTCTATACATGGTATCTCAAGAAAGACAACCTGTGTGAACCTCATATGCATGCATGCTATACTTGACAATTGGCAAATGAGGGTTTCCAATATTGATTGTATAATCTGTCTCTTTCGGTTGAGGTCTGAAGTCTAATGAGATCACTTGAGATTGTTAAAACTTTGGAAGATATATATATAATTTAGCAATAACATATCACGTTTGGTTTTTACGTCTGCTATGTAAGTAATGCCAATAACCTAAAAGGAACCTGTTTTTAAACTTGTTTTTAACGTGGTATCAGTATGTTCAATGCACGCTCATTGATCTTGACACAGTGGGCCGAGATTAGAAACAGCAACTTAATGAAATACCTTCAACTTGATTACGCAGTTACTGATTAGACTTTCGATTTTGTCAAGGCAAGGAATCCCTAAGCCTTTTGGTTTTCTGGTTATACATACTTGTCAAACATAAGGATGTTTTATAAATGAAATGAAAATGAAATGTACTCAAAGGAAGTTTTACAACATTAACATATTGTTCGGATAACTACCTATAAGAGCTTATTCTCGAGTAAACGCTTTTTATCGAAGCTTAATACTTTTGCTGAATTGTTTTCTGTTTAGATGGAGTTAATTTAATGGGATTAAGAGAGTAAACTGCCATAAAATCATTGTTAAAGTATACAGTTAAACATTAAATATTTTACTCTATTGTCTTTCATTTGCAAAGTTCCTTGTGTAAAGAGAGGAAACTGCAATAAAAACTTGTCAAAGAGTTCACTTCCACATTAAATATGTCAAGTTTACACAGCCAATTTAAGACATACTCCAGTGGCAAAATGCTATGTGCGATTGCTGCAGACCTCATGAGAGGAGTACAGTACAGTATTTTCGTATATACATGCTTAAACATTTCTTGAAAAAACGTCTCCCCCTTCTCATGGAAAAGTACCCCCGTGCGCTTAGACATACGATTTTGTTATATGCCTGAAATATGCACCGACTAAAGTTTGTATTAAGGGCATTTGAGATTGGCCTGAATTCCGTTTTAATTAAAAAGGTCGCAGTGGGATTTAAACTCATATTAATGACAGCCGTGAAGCTTACACGTGTACTGAGACCAATTGTAATAGAAACTTAAAACCAGGAGAACAACATGCACGATATATATTTTTCTATGACGGCAGCGGGTATATAAATTTGCAACACGCTGGTCCATTGCATACAAATTGCCACGTTTACTTATCTCCCAAGTCGAACTTCATGCCCATGACAGCCGCAAGGCCCCGCCTTATATGCGTTAGTTCTTGATTAGCGCAACTTGCCATTTTAAGGATTTCGTCGTTTTCAGTCAAATTATATATGCTCTGGATAATTTGCTGATTGTAATTAATTCGTAGTTGGCGTGTTTACGTCAAACTTCATTTCAAAACTCCAGACACTACTTACAAGTTTCCCTAGTTATTAGTTCCCTACGTTTTTCTCAGATAAAGAGGAGATTGAACATGCATTTGTATGTTTTATGTAGAGTACCATTTAAACGCATCTTTACTTTACTTTAACTTTATTTCAGTCTCAAGCACATCAATTGAATGACAAAAAAGTAAATAAGTACAGATACCGTAGCATGTAAATTGACTATCTTCATGCATAAAAAAAGATGAGACTGGGGAATGGCAACTGAAGCTCCTAGGAGCTTATGGGGGTTGACACCCCTATACGACAGAAGCAGACAAAACAAACATAATTAAAAGGAAACAACAAGAAAGTACAAAATACGCATAACAA
>WURT03047789.1:0-14424 GCA_009936505.3 Holothuria glaberrima
GTCATCTGCATAAATTTGCATATTAATGAGCAAAAAATGACGTCATCAAAATCTACATTTCCTAACCTTTCATATGATATATAGGTCTTCGTAGAGAATATTCTTCTAAATATGGTTAAATCATGCATAAAGTTACTCTGTCATTTCTGGTTTTATTCAAAAAAATACGGTTAATTAACTGAGACTTCTTTCCCGAAATCAATGCTTTCAACTGCTTGTACCACCAGTACCGCATTTATACAGAGCACATTCTACAGTTTATATACACCTCGCATTTCATGTAGTAGGACGAAACAACATGAACAAGAACTCTCTACAACCGAGTATGATTAATACTGCAAGCAGGGAACTGGAAGATAAAAATTTTAATATTTTCGGAGGGAATTTATAAGACAACTTTCAGTCAGGTAAAAAAGATGTGCTGTTATTTTTCTTGTAAAATTTGCTAACAATTTGATATGATAGAGTAGACATCAGAGAATCAGAAAGGTACGGTATGTGCTCTATTTTTTTCATGTGCATGGGGGTAGCCACTAGCCAGTATACCTCCAAATTGTGTCCGGTATTTCGTGACCAACGAAATGTTAGGGCTCAATTTTTGTACCATTCTATAGAGAAAATTGTAGAGAGAATATTTATCTTTAATAAGCTAATAAAAATTACCTATTCATGTAAAGGATGCTAGATTGTTGGCGTAGTAGATTAGTGCGGTACTTGGGTTGGTAACCCTTCCTTTCTTATTTTTGTTAGGCATGTTCAATTTTTGGTGAGGTACAAAGATCATGTGAGGTCAACGAGGCCAACATGTGAAACCGTCGTAAAAAATGATATAGTCAAAAAGTATATATTTGAGATATGGACCTCAGTGCAACCAAGCACCCAATGTCGCTAAGGAATCACTAAGCCTGTGAGCTTTCTGATTTACGTTAATATTGTCCCCTATTAAGATATAATATTTTAAAAAGTAGCATTTTACAAGGGTCGTATGTGAAAAACAAAATAATTCTAGTAGATAGCCTCAGCATCCTGTATCAATATTCCCTTCTAATTCGAGATAGCTCATTTTAAAGAAAGGCTACTTTTATTTAAAAATACCTTTGACAGTATTCATCAAGGTCACAGAATGTAGCGTATATGGTGGATCAGAGATCGGTTTCTCCAACTCTCTGGTTTCTCAGTCACGCAGACCGTGTCCGACGGTCGGAATACAACTCCCTCTAAAGCCTTGTTCTTTTTTATTTTATTCACTTTTGTTGAGGTGATTCGAAGGTCATATAAGGTCAGCAGAAATCAAGTTGTGACAAAAATCGTAAAAATGGTATAGTCAAGAGGTATAAACTTGAGGAATGAACCTCAGTGCAACAAATCAGCATAACGTATTATATAACGGCTATATTCCCCATTCTTGAGGTGCCTGATCGCTCCTATAATGCATGAAAGCTTTAATGGAGAGTAGACTGAAATGGTGATAAATTTAACCCCAGAAGCATAGCACAGTGTAACAGGAGGGGGTTCCTTATAACACCGCATTGAAAATACGTCGTAGACATTCCCCGTCAAAAGAGATATGCATTCAATACACATGACCTGTGATAGATGTATTCATGTGCACCTGTTGAGTGTACTTGTGTAATTCAAAGTCCATCACACACAGCTTTCTGATCATAGAAATCAGACAAACAGTGGTCCTACAGTTTACGTACAACTACCTTACACAGGTTTAAAAGGGAACAATCAGAGAAGGCGAAACTTACATCATAAAGAATAAACTTTGGTAGGTGAAAGCATTTATTGGAAAGATTAAACTAAAATGAAAATCTCAGTCTTTAAAAATGGCATAGCAAGCATAAATCATGATTAAATTTAGCCATTTCAGAAACCGAGAACCGTAGATTGCTCTTGGATGAAAAACCCACCTTACTTTGACCCGGCCAGGGATCGAACCCCAAACCTCCCGGTTGCCAAGCTTCATCGCATCGCTTCAAATGCCACCGCCTTTATCCACTCGGCCACAGCACTGGACTCAAGTCATGCAACTTAAACCGAGCGGACTCTAGTCGCTAGTCACGTGTGCCTTGACCAGCATTAAGTTGCCATTTGACTGCAAGAGTTGCTTAAAATGACTTGTGACATGATATGTATTTGTAAAAGCGCTTTGTTGCAAGTCATAACCTTATTGAGCTTAAGTGTAAGCCTAAAAGGAGAAACTTTAATGCATTGCACGAATCACACAAATAATTCAAGTAAATAAGCAAAGATTGACATTCGTTTCCGGGACACACCTATCGTGGACTATCATGGATGGGGAACATTGTAGAAAGCGCCCTCACCTAGTAGAAGAAAATATTCCTACTTACCAAACATGGCTTCCACTATTGTTTAAGGAGTAGAGACTTTCGTTTTCATTATTACTTTCAAATGTATTCGTGGTAAAATGAGTCAATAATTTTGCTAACATTTTGATGGCAAAAACATTGAAAACATGACGTGAAATACAGCAATTTTTTTTTTTATCAATGTCTCTTTTTTTCTTACTTTGCATTTCGTTGTGTTTGTGAAGAAGAGTCCCCAAAACAAATCGACTGAGTTTTGAAAGATAGTGGCAGTACATCACAAAACGTTCCTGGTGGAACCTTGACTTGATCACTACAGAGTAAAAATCAACTGAAAGAACGCTATTCATCAAGTTTAAGTACTATTATATTTAAAACAAAGAAGATATCAATCTTTTAAAAAAACTTTTGAATTGAAACTTTGCTCAAGACATTCTCACCTACACTTTTGTTGAACCGTTAATTTCTTTTTAGTTTACTCAAATGCCGAAAGTTAAAAACTTGGTTGTTGGTTGTAAGCAATATTTACGCGATGCGGATGGTACCTCACGCTATAGTGTGTACAATGCACTGCTGAACTCAATAGATACTGCGTGTTTACCTACTCAAGGCGCCACTATACTATACTGGTAAACGTTCTCGGAAATTTATGCGGAGTCACAGCTAAAATTAAACGAATAACAACAAGCAAAGAGAGCACGAGTTAAGCTTTTTTTCTGAAAAATGAGACTCTTTGTCTTCCGTCAGGTTTAAAATGCAAACTTGAGACAGGCATATATTGTAAGGTAGTTGGTTAAAGTAGAACAACTAGGCAAGTTTGTGACTTCACTTTACATGGATAAAAGGCTGAGTAATTTGATTTGTGATGGAATCAAATGACTTGTGACTTAACTTGTGACGAAAATTTGTGACTTGAGTTTACTTGTGATGAGTTGTAACTTCATTTGACTTGTGACGGACCCAAATGACTCCTAAATGGACTTGTGACTTGACTTGTTCTTGCAAAAACTTAACTTGCTACCATATGTGGTATCTCCTGGCCCAATAATCGCTATTTGTCTGGCAAATGTGTTTGAATTTGGAAGTATTTAGCCCCTCACCCCTTTGGTGAGATTTGCATAAGCTTAAACAGGTCAAAACCAAAAGAAAAAATACAATATTTTACCCCTGTTTGACAAGCAAATAATGATAAATGACTACAAGTACGAGACGATGTATGATGTATGTACAGCAGGCCAATTGGGTTCTTCTAAATGCCATCATTTTTCGGAAACCGTTTTTGCAAGAAGAATTCCCATCGTTATCCCAATAATAGTCATTCAAGTACAGTAAATTGTTGCGGGCAAACTTTGCTAAAAGTTGTGCATTACAAAGTGTTTTCCACAATACAGCCCTTGGCTGGTTTTGTACAAAGACACTTAAATTCGTAGCAAATTAAATTTTGTCTTTCAAAAAGTAAGGAGCTGGGAAATGGGTGCGTGCTTTTCCAAACGTAGAGGAAGGAGAGACAATTTTTCTTTTCGCATCCTATTTGATTATGTGATTATCTTTGCAATCCTACACTTTTACCTGGCTAATTAATGTGATTAAACCTACCGTTTTACAATCGTAGCAATATGCGTTGACCAGCCTACAATCTGAAAAAGTTGACCAGCCTACACTCTTTTAACCAACACTGGGCACATACGTATACGCTCAAAAATTGGGTAAAGTTTGCCTAACAGCTGTTGGGTAATGCAATTACCCAGGAGTTGAATACATTATTCACTCAAAATTGGTTAGCAAAAAAATTTTTCCAACAGTGGCTGAGTAAAATATTTGTATACCCAACATTGATTAATGGATATAGTTTAGATGCAGTGTTTTAACTAATCGTTGGCTGATTGTTAAAGTCCGTTGGGCAATCTGATACCCGACATATAAATTTAGGAAAATATCTCTAATGTGGGTATGTCATATTTGCATAAATCTTAGATTATCATAAATAATGGGGGATTGGAGACTCGACGATTATGTTGAAGTAGTTAGTCAGATGAGTTAAGTTGAAGTAAATACGAGCACAAGGTATATTGCGCAGTATACAATGCTTGTATCGAACTTATAACCAAAACAATTAGGGAAAAATTTGACACTGCTGGTATGCCTAAGCCCACATCTTTAAGGTAACCTAGTCTAGGACAACAGAGCTCACAGTCACAAGTTAATGTCGCCTAGCCTACTAGCCTGGATAAACCTAAGAATTTGGGGGGCTGGCCTACTTGCAGCACCAAGTTCTTCCGTAATCGTTTCGGTTGTAAGTTCGATATAAACACTAAGTAATGCACAAAATACCTTGTTTTCTTTTTATCATCAAACACAATCTAAAACCCTCCAATCACCATTAGTCAAGGTAATCTGAGTTTTACATTATCGAGTATGTCGTCGTTTGATGAGCTAGCCATGACTGTAAACGTTAGACGCGTACATTCGTACTTACCGTTTACATGGCCACATGTTCACTGCTTTTATGACATATACGTATGCGGAGTGCGCAAAATTTAAGCGAGAAAACTGACCAAAAAAGGGGAAAATCTTTTACTCATAACTGGCCTATTCCTTTTTCTTGTATTTCTCTTAAAATGCCCAACGCTGGTAAAAGAACTACCCAACATTGCTTATAAACAAAAGTCAGTTACGTAACGTCCATTTGTCATTACATGAGACTGGTAGTTCAGCTCCTATATAAATCTGTTAATGTTATTTTATCAATTGGAGTCAATTAAAAGTTGTTTTGGATGCTTCTTCACTCTTTTGCCCGTGCTTCTCATCTAAACCGACCTAAGAGGCTAACACTGGTCCTTATTTCTGAGAAAGGGTCATGTAAGGTACACCTTCGAAAGATATTACAGACTAGAAATTTATTCAATCTAATCTCTCGTCATCCGTTGCAGTAAGCTTAATGCATATGACATCACAGGGTCGTAACAAACTTAGTGTTATTGTTGAGAAGACAAGCATACACCTTAAGTATACTCAATTGTGCAACATGTCCGTTAAGACGGACCGTTATCAAGAAGGTAATAACGTAAATGCATAAGGTCCAAGAACAACACTTTCAACTCTTATTTTCTTTTTGTTATCTCTTCTATGACAATGTGTATCACAAAGTGACCCTACTCTGTCTTCAGGGAGGAGAAAAATAACAGGGGGATCGTTCGAAAACGCATACTAAAGATTCATGATATGGCGTAAGATATTCGTTGTCAGAACTTTTCATGAGAATGACCATTTGAAAGTTCCAAATTTTCAAATCTCACCCACGGAGCATTAACAAAGAAATCTCTGTCCTCTTGAATCTCTTGTTCATATTTACTTGTTACTTGTTAGGCTCTAAGTGTCGAATAAAATGGCTTTTAACAAGGTCTCAAAATTGAGCCATTCTATCACTAGGTTTCATGTTTGGCTGAAGGGGTTCATGGCATAATACATACCAAAATGCCACTAAAGCTGAATCATACCTTCCCAGAACAAATTTTGTCTTGGGTTAAAATTCGACAGGTTTAAGCTATTGCATCGTTGCTGCTTTAAATAGTAGGATAGTGACAGATTAAGGCCTAGACAAGAGTTCACGCCAGACTAGTCTATATTTCCATCAAAAATTGCAAGGTCCATCACGGTATAGCTATTCAATTTTGCCCTGAATTTATAACCCTTCGAGGATTCCCAGTTGCCTTCACGTAGCTACAGTGTTTTACCTAAAGGTATCATTGACAAACGTTACATTTCCCAGGCTACTTACGTACACTTCTGTGTATTTACTGTATCGTACTGAGGTTATATTAGGCTATACCATTTTTGTTAGGGACATACCTGTACTACTTGCACGACGATAACCAACAGAAAGGATGGAGCGACTTCCTGCACATAATCGGATTAAACAGTAAGATCATGAAAAACGGAATGCCTTTAATGAAGGGAACAAAGCCTTAAAGAATAAGATCCAAAGAACATTAACAAGTATGAGCATAACATTCGAAGTGATATTTTTGGACAAACTATTGGAATTTCTCGTTCGTTTTGGAATATTATTAAATCCATACGAGAACCCAATAAAAGTGGTAAAAATATTGATGCAGAGTTTGATGAGGCAGTACCTAATCATTTTGCACGTTTTAATCTATCATGCTGCAAAGACATTCCCTTTAGCCTATCTCTATTTAAAAATGATTGCTTTAAATTTGACGTTTAAATCGTAAGGAACCAATTCAATAGAGAAAATAGAGGTGTAGTTTGCGGGTCAGATAACATTCCTTGGTGGGTTTTTTGAATACTTTTCAAATAAATTAGCACGAGTGTATACATCTGTCTCGCAAAGAAGCATTCGAACTAGTCAAATGCCCGTTGTTTGGAAAAACTGCCTTAACGACACCTGTCCCGAAAATAAAGAACCCTGATACTGCAAATGATTATCGACCAATTGATATGGCAAGTGTTGCTTTCAATAGTATGCAAAAGCTCATTCTAACCCACTTAATGTAATATGTAGAGCAATTTGGGGACAAATGTCAGTTTGCCTGTAAGAAAGGAGTGTCGTGTATTGATGCTGTGCTTCTATTAATCAATGACATTGTTACACAATGGATTGTAAGGAAACAACTATAGCTAAGGTTCTTTTTCTCGATTTTTCAAGTGCATTAAATCAATTATTAAATGATCTTTGGAATTTATCAAGGAAATGTGGCTTATTCATTGGTTGGCACAGTTTCTTAGAGAATGGTCTAGACAAATTAAGTTAGGTAAAGGATCATCGGATGTATCACAAACAAAGGTTGGTGTAGGCCCATTATCTGCTGTTCTATTAACTACATATACGGATGAAATAAGGTTAAACTCTGATATTTCTGTTATAAAATATGCCGGTGATACTGCAATTTCATGCAAGATTTTAAAGAGTACTGTTGAAACTAATCAACTAAGTTACCAGTGCTTTGTAAACGACATAGTTTCTACATGAGATCCTAAGAATATATTGCTTAACCCCAAAAAGTCAAAGGAAATGTGTTTTGTAAACAAAATATAAAACATGATGGACTCATTTTATCGAAATCGCAACCTGTTGTTATTGATGGTTCTGAAGTGGCTAGAACTCCCAAAACTAAATATTTGCGAGTGTACATAGATGAAGGTTTACAATTTTCTTGCCATGTTTAAAAGTTACTAATCAAATGGTATTACATGATATCGAGTTTGGCGTATGTTTTATCTTTCTTTAATCAGAATGCTCGAGAAAAAGTTTTCAGGAGTATTTTCTTACCCCATGTGATTTATGCAGTACCTGTTTGGTACCATTTCATATTACAAAAATACAAAGAAAAGCTAATGAAATTTCTTAAATATACATCCATGATTTTTAATTTCAATTACACTCTGCCAGTACAAAAGGTAATTGATGCTGCATGAAATGAGTTAAAAGGAGTGGCTTGCAAGATCAATAATGACCAAAATCATCCATTGTATACTGCACTCAGAAGTCTCCTGCAAAAAACGAACAGAAATGTAAGGAATACACACATCTTGCCAAAATACAACTACACAAGTTTTTAGAAACGTTTATCCATCGTGCTGCTTTCTTCATTCAATCTTTGCACATAGATTCTTTGTTGTAGTTTTGATGTAGTTCGTTGTTTTCTTTTATGTAATGACCTGTGTATATGTTGATAAATTGTTACTGCAAATATTATCCAACATCTTATTCTTCTTTTATACTAATTATTCTTCCGATGAATGTATTTTATTACTCCTATTTATAAATGTTTGCACTTATACTGGAATGAATAAATGAATGAATTAATTATTTTGAGTGATTTATATATTCACTTAGATGTGATTTTTACAAGGTAAACTACAAGGGACTGTTGAATGTATGTTTGTAAAATAAACGTAAGGTCACCGGCCTGTGAGGCGTAATAATTCATGATCGATTTGTTAATGGATCTTTAATTTTTATGTTTTCAGACACATCTGTCACTTGGAATAAAAATGGCGACTGCATCTCCTTGGAAATATATAGACGACAAGTTTTGCATCTGCTCTATCTGTTTGGAACAACTAAAGGAACCGAAACAGTTACCGTGTCTTCATCGATACTGTAAAGATTGTTTGGGTTCAATAATACAAGGAACTAATGACGTCATTAAATGTCCCGATTGTAGGGAAGAAATTCAGAAACCAACGAATGGAGTTGACGGGTTCAAAACAGACTTTTATTCCAAAAGTCTTGTTGAGTATGTACAAATACAACAGTCTCTTAAAAGTGACGAAATACGGGAATGTTACTGTTGTTCAAATCATCTCAAAGTTGCAGCATATTGTTTTAAATGTAACGACTTTTTGTGTAAGACTTGTCATAATTTTCATGTCACAAATAAGATTGTAAAGGACCATCAAAAGCTAACTCTGTCTCTGGAAGATATTGAGGCGAAAAACATTACAACAGAGAAGTTAGTCTCGATGCGAGAAAATCCCCGGTGTCACATTCATCTGGAAAAAATATCTGAGCTGTGCTGTGAAACTTGTGGCAACCTTCCAATTTGCGTTGCGTGTATGCATGGTGAACACAAAGGACACTGCCTTCATGAAGTAAAAGCATTGGCTAAGTTGAAAAGAATTGGGCTTACTAATAAGGTAAAAGAACTCAAAGAGATCGAAAAGGACACGAAACTCATGGCATCAAGACAGGCGAAAGAAAATTTAATATTAAATGTAAACGCTAAAAGAGAAAAAGTAATAAAGATGTTTGACGTGAAGGATAAAAAAATAATGAGTAAAATACAGGATATTGAAAAAAGGAGACAGCAAGTGAAAGAAGAAAAACAAAATAGTGGAAAGAAGATAATAGATTCTTTAAGGACAGAAATGGAACACGAAATACAGAGAGGTAAGAAAAAGTATGTAGAAACTTTTAAAGAAAAGACAATTGAGGTAGCACTTAACTTCAAGGCGCGAGCAAGTTCTCTGGAAAAGGAACTCGCTAAGTTACATGAAAAACGTGTACGTTTCGACAGAGAAAAGCAAAAGTTATTGGATTCAGTAGAAAAACAACTGAATGAGAATCTAGAAATCATTGAAACAATGTCAGAACATTATGATAAGATGAAAAAGAGACTTACAACCTTGCAACTAGTGGCTTCTAGTATTCTCGCTTCGGAAAATGACTGGTCGGCAGTACAGTGTATCCCTGATATGTGTACAGCCGCTACAAATCTGATGAAAGACTTTAAAAAGAACTTTCCAGAATTGAAGACATTGACTGACGTGACAATCTATTACAAACAATACTTCTTTGGAAAACGAAGTGTTACGAAAGTCTCCGATGAAGTGGAAAAGAAAGTCAATGTAAACGATCCATATAAGTGCATCTATGGTATGACAAGTATCGGTGATGGTAACATTGTCATATCAGGATGTACAACAGACTACAATGCATCATTCATCATTTTGATTGATATGAGTGGAAACATATTACAGGAGAAAACACTGAACACAGGGAATGATTGGCCATTTCGGTACTGTGAATTCTTGTCACAATATAAAGTGGGATCAATATGTCACCCAAACGAAATTGGTTTGTATGATGTACGTGATGGTTCATATATTAAGAGGAACATCAGTGACGTCATTAGCAGCTGGCCAAAAGATCGGAATGTAAGGTGTTTAGCTACTGATCCTGTTAACAATCACATCTTGGTGGGAGGTGATGAGAGCAGAGATGTATATATATTTGATGATCAGCTGAATTATCTTCACATCCTGACACTTCCAGAGATGATCAAATGGCCACGAGATATAACTGTCAGTGACGGTCATCTGCTTGTGTGTGATTATGACAAAAATAAGTGTTATATTACTACTATGGACGAGTCGGAGGGCAAACTGGTGGGTGAATTCATGAAACCAAATCTAGAGGAAAATAGCTTTGCACCCATCAGTGTGTGCAGTGACGAGAATGGATTCATGTACGTGTTGTGGAAGAATTATACTCAGTACCCTTACCAGTGTTACCTTGTCCAGTACAATCATGATGGTAGCCAGATACTAACAAAGAGAAAGTTGGAAGGAGATGCAAAGGTTGTTACTGTAGCAGAAACATCCCAAGGAGAGAAACTTTTGGTAGCTACATATGAACAAACAGTGTACTTGTATGATTTAATGACAGAAGACTGAAAACTCTTCATAAAATATCCTTTGAGTCGTGTTAAAACGTAATGTATTCACACATCTTCCTAATATTTCAAATTTTGCTATGGACGTAAAGTGTGGTCATACGTAGTAAAATGTTGAGAAAATTTTACCAGGGGTACGGCTCGATGCGTTTCACTGTGGAAAACTTTTCAACTTTATCCTTTAATTTTTCTTTGTTATCATAACAAGTTCTATCCTTGTTTCTCCTTGCTAATATCAGCGCTACCTTCATACTAGGATCACAGGGTTAAACTCTATTTGGACCATTTGCCCAAAACACATTCTACTCGAATGGTATTGAATGGTTTCAAATGTTTTTTAAATGGTTTTGAATGGTGCCGACTGGTCTTAAACATGCAAATGGAAATCTCAATTGGTTTTATAACTGGTTTCAAATGGTCATAAATGTTTTTGAATGGAAAATTGACCAAAAGACATTCTAAACCATTAGGAACCTGAATGGTTTAAATGGTTTCTGTCAAATGGAATTTAACTCTGGGATGTGTTTTTGTTATCTTTTACCGGCAAAGGGTTTCTATTCTTTTCAACTCTCCGCTCTCAGCTACTTCCTTTAAGTATGAATATGACGCCAAAACCACTCGTTAGTTAATACGTAAGAAGACACAAGATGTAAGGTTCACTCTGAAATTTTGATGCCTGTCTGCATTACATGTATATACATTATACTGGCACGAAGATAGTAAAATTGACCATAATATATTCCGATGTCACTTGAAACGATGACAGAACTTGCGAAAAAATTAAAATTATGTAGCTATAGAAAAATGAAAATGTGACAGCACAGTCTGCTACATATTTAAAAAGCAATTCTTTTTAGTTCGTTTCCAGGGACTAAAACCTTACTTTGTTTGTGACGGTTAATGTTTATGCTGTTAGCCTCTTTTCAACTTTGTTGGGGAGTGGCGAAGGGGGATCTTTTAGCCCAAAGTTTATTCTCATTAAATGAGATATGTGTAAAGCGCGCCCATTTTTTCATTCTGGACAGCTTTGATTATGTCACCGATACTCCGCTCGAATTTTGCCGCCTTTTGTTTGTTTTTTTCATATGATTTATATCAAATAGGAAAGTGGCAATATCCATACAATTGCTGCCCATGGTCCATGGCGAGAAAGAAGGTAGTTTGCTAAGTTTACAAAATAAATAAATATATAAATAAAAACATGACACAGAAAAAGGACGGAGAAAAGGGGCGAATCAAAATCTGAAAAGCATGAAGATACATGTAAAAATTGCCCAAGAGAAGGCATGAAACATTTGCTCTCCTCCCCTCAGGGCTTTCCTTCACCCAACGCCTACTCCTGATCAAAGGTATACGGTCTAGAGGGGCGATAGGCCCCACCCCAAATTTCTGTCTCCCAACTTTGAAATTCCCGTGGCGCCACTGCTTGAAATTGCGGAATGGGATGGATGATGAATTAAAAAATGCAAAGAGCAATTGAAAGCAAACTTAATAGCGGAAAAAGACTGCAAAGTATTCCCAGGATAGTGCACAGATGTGAAATCGCCGTGGAAAAATGATAACTTAGTGCAAGATGGAGACGTTTTCAAGCCTAGGGAGGCCTCATCACTTTTATGTTGACCTGGTTAAAGGTGTTGTATAGTGGCATTTTGGAGGGGTCCTAAATGAAACAGAACAAGTGTTCAGTATAGGTCGGCCAAACCCTGTACCAAAATTACATTCCTAACTCAAGATTTACCTTTTTGAAAGGAAAATTGAGTGTGTCTCACAGGAAAGGTCTATATTTTTTAATAAATTCAATAGATACAAAATGACTGACAATTCAAAATAAGGCAGTACGGAAGAGTCTTTTTCAAGAAATAAGGCTCCCACAGGAAGAAACTTGGTTACTTGTTGCACAAAAGTAATTTTTACCTAAACCTTCAAAACTACAATGGATACAACATCCAGTACTCTGGGAAAGCATACCATTTTGAGGAGATAAAGCTATTGGTGGTGTTTATTGGTGAGACTGAATGATTAAGGGCAGCTTCTTTTTATGTTATGTTGGAGCACTTTGAACGCAATATTTCCCTATAAAGACTGGGTACTTCTGTCATGAGATACATTCAGGTTTCCCCAGGGTCACAAAGTATGATGCTTAAGTGGGCAAATTGACTCTTACTCCTTTTGGTGATTCCCATTTTCTTGATTATCCTTGAAATTTTATACTGTTGTAATGAATGGATAAAGGTTTAGTGTAAAATTGTTCTATGCTTACGGCATAGCAAACAATGTTGGAAAATACTCCATAGAGCGGTATCAGAGTTACAACGGAATACCAAAGCTCTGTTCAATTCGCCCAGCTGACATCACAGACTGCCCATTATTTCCTGCAGAATTTCCATTTAAATCATTTCTAAAACAAACTAGTTTCACACAGACTTTGCACCGAGATATTAGCAAAAATGTGTTTGCTAATTGGAATGCTAGTCTAATTCGTTTCTGAGATTCCAAGTTTTTATAAATCATGCCCTCACAAAAGAAAAAGAATGCAAAAGGAAATCCTTTGCTTCACATTTTTACAATGCTGTGCTACCCTACATTTTTACAATGCTGTGCTACCCTACATTTTTACAATGCTGTGCTACCCTACATTTTTACAATGCTGTGCTACTCTAAGATCAAATCTATGCACACAAACAATTGCCTTGATTGCAGGACCCTCACCGATATATAAAGAGAATACGTTTGAGACTGCTGTAATTATAAGAGCAATAATAAGGCTTAACCCCCCCCCCTCCCCCCGAGCACAAAAGTTTAAAAGATTGCAAAGAACTTGCAAAAAGTTTGCTATTTTTATACGACTTGTGATAGGGGATGATACAAATAAATTCCATCACTATGTCGACAACACTTCACCCGATGCAAGAAAGTTTATAGCTTAATCGCTTTTTGAGTTCATGTTTTTGTTTTTAATTTTTCGGCTCTTTTCTTTCTCATGCAAGGGAGGAGAGGGATAGACCCACCTGAGGCAGGGCCTGATCCATTGCAATAATCAGCTATAGCAAATCATCATGAGAGAGCGCACGTCAAAAGCCGTTTAACTAGACGGTTTGTACTTTCAGGCAAGTACTGATCGAAGCCACTGGAAATGGTATGAAACGAAACGAAAAGCCCAATATTGCACCTCTTCATTCCAAGGCTCGATTGAGTAAATATTAAGTGTGGTACAAAAAGGAGCAAACGGCCTACCATGCTCACCTCTCAGAGCAAAAATGTTCTGCCGCCAACACAACTTAAACCTTTGTGTCGGGAACTTACCTTTCACGCAGGCAGCAGATGGCTGTGAAATGTTTCTACGGTAACCTTAGATTCGGGCATTTGCACGTGCGCAGCTTAAGCTGAGACGTGCCAACGTACTTCTAGCGACAGACCAGCGTGTTAAACAAGCGGCGATTTTCGATGATGTGGTCGTGGAGTAAGTGCTAGCGTTAGTCTGCGTAGCGGCCTTCAAGTGAGGAACTATTTTATGAGTGATAAAACCAAGTATATAAAGAAAGTTGTTCCTGATTATTCTACGGTGACCCGTCTCTTTGCCGATGATGCAAATATTTTCCTATCTGATTCAAATTGTACTGGTTTAATCCAAAAAGGTGTTCATACATTAAGTAAACTTCATGATTGGTTTAACTCTAATAAACTCACTTTGCATTTGGGTAAAACCACTTACTCCATAGCTCATTCTAGGAGTAAAGCCCACTCGTGTTGTAACAGTTTTGTTTTTAAGGATAGTACCATTATTAAGGCCTCTTACCAAGTATCTAGGTTTACTTATTGACGATAAGCTCTCTTGGGAAGAACACACAAAAGATCTTTGTAATTCACTTGTTAAGTACACTGGTATTTTC
>WURT03047800.1:0-33326 GCA_009936505.3 Holothuria glaberrima
TACCTTTTTATCATCCCCATTAAGCTTTCTTTCGATTAGAGCCAACATTTGACTGTTGTCCATATCTTGTGGACGGCTAATTTCTTTCAGTGTGTTGAAGCTGCGTCTAATCAGGTGTACAAGCTCACAAAAGCGAGAATCTTCCCCATCCTTTAGACCTTTGAATTTGTTAAGGTCATTGATGATAGCGTCTGCAATGAATCTAGGGTCACCATATACATAATCTAGGTATTCCCAAACAGCCTCGTAATCTGATCCAATGCCTCTAACCATTTCGGCAGGTTTCCCATACAGGCAAGCTCTTAACAGGGATATAGCATCTCTCTTACTGTACTTGGTGCCAATAGCATGCATAAAATCTGATTTAAAGACATGAAAGTGTCTAACATCTCCACTGAATTTGGGCATCTTAAAGTTACTGAATTGGGCTGATCTTACCCCAGATTGCCCCACAATAGGTAAATTCTCAGGTGCGGGGGATTCCTCTTGCACCGTTGGTGCCGCCTCTTCTCTGACAGTGTTAAGTGGAGGAAACTCTTCAGCTGATTCAACTCTCTCTGACCCTTCTAGGTCAACTGTATCGTGGCAGTAGTCATTAACTTGTACTTGCAGTTCTAAAAATGCCTGCTGGCATTCATCCATCCATTTCTTGTTTTTCAAATTCATCATCTTGGACAATTACTGGGGTATAATCTGCATGTTTCTTGCAAACATCTTCAAATGCTTGTTTACACTTATTGAAAGAATCTGTCACTTCTGATCTTGGCCGATTCCCTTTTAATAAAAACTGGACAGCATTCTGTGTTCTTGTTGACTTACACTTAGCAGTCCTCCTCTGTAGCTTCAGCGCTGCCTCGTCTGCCATGGTTTTTGTACTCTTCAGGTCCCTGGTTAGCTTGTACGGAAATTGAATCTTATGGACCGGCGAAGATAAGAAACCGGGAAAATTTGGTAAAACGCTTTAAACTGTATGTCTGAAATGATTCGCTTTATTTCTCTCAAAACGACTTCACTCCAGTTGTTCATTCAATCAGAATACAAAATAAATGATCAAACTTGGTTACATTAAGCTCACAAAACTTGTAAGGCTATAAACAAATGAATCAGTAAGCAAACTATGCTCTACAGCTTTGAATCAGGCGACCAGATTAAGCATAACAACATGGACGGAATATCGGTTGAACTGTAATGTATGCATTTGATGTTCGACAGTACTTAACTGTTTTTAAGCCTTAAAGCATTGGCCGAAGTTTAAAAGAAACAAACACCTCATACCACTTTTAAGCATTTACGTAAAGAAATTACTTGTCTGTTTATTTCATAGCAGATGTTAGATAAATTTAACTCTTCGGTCACTGGCTGACATTTCAGCAATTTAAGGTGAATCACGCCATGATGAATGTAGTTAAATTTACGACTGTAGTTAAGCTTTATGAAGAAGAAAGAGATCAGAAAAATCCAGACTTGAACGACTTTTGCAAGTACTGTACCGCAAGTATAAAAAAAATTGAAAAATGCAATGAAGATACATATTCTGACCTATGCCACTAAAGTGACCAAGGGAATGTTTTGTAGATTTTACTTACTATTGTAAGTTCGGTAAGGTAGGTAAAATTATTAGATTAAAAATAAAAAAGAAAGATATCTAACTTACAATTAGTTGAGAAAAATTTAGACGAGCACAAAAAATGAAAAATACGAGAAACAAAACTTAACGGCTGTGAATTCTCCATTTGAGAAAAATTAAGCTTAATTCGATCTAATGGGTTCTGTGTCCACAAGACAACTGCTTTGGCAACCCTTTTAATTGAGAAGAACAAAGCAAACAAGACTGTACCGACGTCTATCATCCGATCATAAAAAGTGTCGGGTAAGGTCCCAAATAAGACACTATTTTTACAGTTTGTTGACATTACTTATCGCACATAATATATGAAAACTGGTTTACAGTTGAAGAAAAGATTTCAAACTTTTCGGCATCCATACAAATGCAGTTTTGCAAAGCTCAGTGACGTGTTTCATATAAATACAGATCCATGGAGGTCACAGAGTGATATTGCAGAGTTTAGTGAGATCTCATAAGTCAAGCATTCTAGTTATTCAGACGTAAAGAATAATTGAGTAACACAGAACCGCAAAATAAGGTAAGGACGGACATAAAACAACCGCAAATTTGCGTCCTTTTACGACATTATTATTGAGTTCAGAGAATCACCAAAACATAACTTTTAATACTGTTGCATGAATCAGAGTCAGCCTACAGTTTTAAATAATTCAATTAATTTCTTATCAGAATGTTTTAAGAAGCTGCCGGAGGTTTCTGAACTAACATATAACACAATCTTGCCAATGTGGGTCCATTAATAGTACAGTTTGCAGGGGTCTGTTCCAGAACTTGAAATTAGTGGCGACGATTCAAAACTAGGTAACTACAGTCTTTTTAAGCTGCAAAGTTCATGGTGTGGTGGATAATCATCTTTGACTTAATAAATTCTATGGCATTAATTAAAACAAAGAATTACCTTTTATTACAAGACACCGTTTATTTTCATTCCAGAACAAGGAAGTAATCTTGAGATGATTCAATTCAAATAAAGCTTACACCGCGACAGATGTGTAACTTCCTGACACGCACAATACGCAGCTAACACCTAGTCTTGCAAGAAAGCAAACTTCAGTAGCAAGTGAGTAGCTATTGTATTTCAAATACTCCGAAAAGCAATTACAAATGATTATGAGATAGAAGTTTGGTATGCGTAGTTTTCGTCCACAAAATGCCTTTGACAAAAAACGACGCATATCATTGCCCTGTCACAAGTGACAGTCTTTTCTAATTTCCATTTGGGAAGGGTTTTCGATAAACGCAATTGGTAACTAAGATGAAGTTGCTTAACCATACACCACAACAATAAATATACAGGAGACTGAAAATACTTTATAATTCTTATTAGATATTAATTTCTTGGATAATTACATACGTTTTGGTCCCTTTTGAATCCAATTTTGAAAAACATTGGTAGTGAAATAAAGTTTTGTTATCATCGGGGACCGTAACATGGCCCCTCTGGTCAATTTTAGGGGCGGCAGGGATTCAGGGGGAAGCCTTCCAAGCAAGTTCATGAATAAAAAATAAAATCCGTTAAATCCACAAGCGAGGGAAACCATCATTTTGCCTCCAATGTATTATGGTTATCATGAAACAATCAAAATTAAGGGGATTTTAAAATCAACTGGCAGTTGGTCCGAATTAGGGACTTTTGAAAAATGTTACAAAATGTGACCTCTTCATCTACCCACTTCTGTGGGTAGATAGTTAGATACTCATCCTAGTGTAAAAATTTTGCGAATACTCAACAGCTCCCTTGCCCCCACCAGGACCCCTTGTATGGCTTCTGGACCACACGCCGAAAGGGGAACCTTTGGCGCCCTACCGTGGCAAAGATATTAAAAGCACAAATATCAAATTTAAGTTAACAAATTAAATATTAGGGCGGAAATGTCGGTCATTCCACACGAACGCTTCAACATGAACGCAAAAAGACTGAACTGAAATTCACATACCTACAATAGTCGACAAAAGTACATGTGAAAAGCCACTCTCCCCGTATCAATGCTTAGGTCTCAAAACACGTAGGCTGCCGCAACATTGAACAGGAAAATGAGGATGCAAACATTGGGCTGGTGGTTTTGTCCCATCATCAAGGTCAGATTGCAGGTGAAAACAATTCCGATTATGTTTACTGTGTTTACGTGTAGTGTTTGTTTTTATCGGCTAAAGTTCCCTGTCGTTTCCCGATTGTGACGTCAAGGCCGACCCCTCCCATAAATCAGTTACTATAATATATTACACAAGAAGCCTGACTAAATCATTTAAGGACGTTTTCACTTCATTCACAACAAAAAAAAAAAAAAATGGGCGCCACACAAAATGACCGTCATTTTCAATTTCCATCGAATTTGCCCAACCTGAAAAGTGCTTTATATGATTTATGTGCCCAAATATGTTTTGTGACACAAAGAGTCTGGTTGGAATTTCTGAGTTCTTTGCTCGAACTAATCTTTGATTTTCTCATTCATATGTCCCTAATTTCTACAATTACTGTCCAGCAAATCTGTTAACAAGAGAACGATGCTCTGTATTGGCACCTTGGGCATCGTCCATGTCCCCTTTGCCTCAGTATGAGCAACATGCGCCCTGGCTGTTAAGATTTTCAGTCGCTCCTTTGGGTTGGTTTACAGAATAACCGTTTCAAATAAATTTACGTATGAGAATTATTCATCAGAGCGCTGTAAGTTAATACAAGGGTCAAGTTAGTTTTCAACATGTTTGTTACCCCTAGTTTGGTGTTGAGATGGTTTCTGCGATTTTCGTAAACAAAGCGCGATAGGGTGTGGTCTCGTGCCCGCCCGTTAATAATGCTTTGTTTCTACCTTGGCTTCTCTCAAGAATAGTCAGCGAGATGGTTGAAAAAGAGAGGAACCTGAAGGCTTAGCAGAACGAGAAACTCCAAAGGCTAAGTGATTCCTTGCCTAGGGGGATGCTTTGTTACACTGAGGTTCATCTCTTTACTTCTTTACGATATCATTTTTACGATGTTTTTATAAGTTGACCTCTGCTGATCTCAGATGACCTTTGAACCCCACCGAAAATTAAAGAAAAATGAAAACCCAAAAACGTGTCTAACAAGGGACTCGAACCCGTGACGTCTGTGTAAAAAAACGAGCACTAATCTTGACTTCGCCATCAAAGTATTAATTATGTTATTTCTAGTAATGTTATAGTTACATCATCCTTTACACGTGTTCATAATTTGGTACCTCAAATTCGAATTATTGATGTTACAGTTAAGCTTGTTAAAAATATCGATGTTCTCTAAAACTTTGAAATAGAAGAAAAATTCACCCCTAACTTTTCGTTGGTCACGAAACACCGGGCACAATTTGGAGGTACCGCCGCTGTGTATTTATTTAGTTTACGAGGTTTCCGCAGTTTCACCTCTCATGAAGTCATGTGACCTTCCACATTCAACACACCCACAGGGTTCCCTCTCTCTTTAAGCAATACATCTATATACCAAGTATGAACAGGATCCATTCGTGTCCCCGACCTTCCCGATAGCGACAGTGGCTCAGTTGAACTAATTCAGATGAATATCACGAAGAAAGACAGTATCTCTTCCTCTGTCTGCATCTAATGGAGAGACTGGCGCCCTTATCTGTGGTTTACTCCTGCTCATGGAACCCTCTTAGTCCCCTAGCTACAGAAGAAATTAATTTTGAGGAAGCTTATTTAGTTTTCACAGTACTGTGGAGGGTTTTTTTTTTCTTTTTTTTCTTGAGGTGGAAATAATAATGCCGCTCTTTTGTGTAGTTTGCTTCACTCCTGATGCAGAAAGAGCTCTACGTTTGTGTAAGGAGGCCCTCTACCTTATGTATTTCCTTAGTTCCAGAGCGCCTTAATGTAGCAGCTACCACGCGGGTTTCTGTTTTCTCCAGAGAGCCAACAATTGTCTGCATCCGAACGAGAACGATATTTCAGCAGCGCCCATTCCATTTTATTGTCCAACAATATCGTGCATATGAAACATCATTATTTTCAGCCCTTTGAACCCATGTGTGGGGGAATGTTCAAGAAAGCACAGGCAGCTGGGTTCGAGAAGCCCAGAATCTCATAATTCCACAGAACACAAACATGCTCGTCGAACCGCCCCCCCCCCCCTTAAACCAACCAAAACCAACCGCTATTAAAGCAAAGTACGTGGCACTGCACTTAATAGCAGCTCAGGAGTAGCACCAGCTCCACGAGAAATATCGTGCATATGGAACATCATTATTTTCAGCTCTTGGGATCTATGTATGGAAGAAAGGTTCAAGGAAGCACAGACAGCAGAGTCCGAGAAGCCCAGAAGCTCATAAATCTACGGTACACAAACGTGTTCGTCGACCCCCGTTTCGGGAAAGTCTTTAACCCACCAAGACCAACCGCTATTAAAGACCCTTTCAGCCCCCCCCCCCCCAGTTTTTGAACCCACCGGGACCAGCCGCTATTAAAGCAAAGTACATGCACTAAATAGCAGCTGAGGAGTAGCATCAGCTCCAAAAGGACAATAGTCCCGTGCAACGTTCTCTTCTGCTTCGGTAAATGTAAACAAAAGAAAGGCCAACTCTCTTGGCCTGTTAAACAATTAGGTATTAAAGATAAGTCAAATCAGAGAGTTGTTATCTGATAACTTCCTGCCAAACACAGAGTAGTTACAGATCTAAACAGAATTTAGTAAATATATTACCAACAGAACACATCAAGAGTACATGGGAGACCCGAAAAGGTAGCATATCGAGTGCGTAACATTAGCATGAAAGTTAACGAAACATTCAACACTGGGAGCGAAAAATAACTAAACAAGGCATAAACGAACACCCTATTTTGTAATAATTCCAAAACGTCGCAGAACCCATCCCATGAATAAATGAGTGGTATCAAACCCATCTGCAAAGAATGAAATGAACACTATTAGCTGACAGTCGTCTAAAGAGAAAATAAGCTAATCACTGTAAAAGTGTTAAAGCTGTACAACTCGGAGAAAATCTTTGGAAAATCTAAGCGGAAAATTTGCTTCTTACTCGAACTGACTAAACGGAGCGTGGAAGATGCCCAAGGCACCAGTAGGGGACGCCGTTTCGGTGCCCACGGCGTTCCCTAACAGAAATTTCTGGCAGTTAGTGACATGCATATAATAATTGGGGCTAACAGGAGTGAAGAAACTGAAAACTTTCACTTCACAAGGACCATGTAACATTTATCTGGGCACTTGCATCTCATTTAACACATTCGAAATTGAACACATATGAATGAAATTCAAAACGGACTACCAGTTTATATGGTAACCGTTTTTATTTGGGATGTAAATTAACCGAAAACACCCTCAAAGTGACTAAATTAGACTACTTGTGCCTTGAAACATATTTTCAGATACTTGAATCATATTTTAAGCAGAACAGTTGAACCCTTATGTTGGAAATTAAAAATGTCAGCCATTTTGAAATGACGACATCTTAATTCTGGGTAAGAATGGGTTTAAAAATCTTTAAATAGCGAATTTTAACAGACTCCTTGTGCCTTAAAACATATTTGTTCACTTTACTTTTTAGATTAATTCGTATGCAATGATGTGATAAAATTTGAGAATGGCGGTCATCTGAAACTTCGGAAAAATCTCCATACCGACCGTCTGAGAAAATCTTGACCGTTACCTTGACCTTCAGACCTCCACGTTATGAGTTTGTAGGGCGTGGTCTCATTCAAGACTTACAGGTGCTTTAATGTGATTTTGAGCTCAAAGATTGCACCATTTTGCATCCAGATGTCTTTCAATTGCATTTTGCCCAGGTGGACAACCCTTCCCTTAGACCCCTCCCTAGGCCTCCTACTCATAAATCTCTGGCTACGAATTTATCTGCAATTTTATTAGTGTATGGCCATGTATTACGTCCTTTTAATGTAGTGACATGGTTCGAGTGGAACCCGAACAGGGTTCGTCAACATTATAGCCGGTTTCCTTCCTTTCTATTTTGTTGCATATGTTCTCAGAATAATATTTCATGAAAGGACAACATGAAAGAAATCAAATTTGACGCATAGTTGACGTACGTTAACTCTGTTTATGAACGCAAATGGACTTTGCCAAAAATTGACGCATCCGGAAGGCATACGCCAGCTATTTTTCAGCATCGGTCGCCACGAGTCCTATGTGGACGTCTCCATTGATTTATGTGCAAAGTGATATGGTGACGTGACATATACGCAATGCAACGCACACTCATCCTGTATGGACAGGCCTTAAGGAGTTTTGCTCCCCAACGAGAGCAAACAATGTTCCGCTATTTCTATTGATCACTCAACCAATAACATTGGTATCATAGAAGGTACGTGTAATAACGTTTGACCGTACATACCATACTTATCCAAGTTATTTTTTGTGTTTATCCATGATGATGTGGATAGTAAGCTTTCAATATGGTGTAAAGCAAATGTAACATTCCTTTGAAGCTTTATCTCTACTAGAACATTATTCAATAAAAATGGGTTGTTATTTTTGCTCATGAAAAGCTTGTTTGCAATCACTTTTAACACTGCAGGCTGTTAAATGAAAACATCGTGGATACTTATCGAAGTAAAACTTTCTTATCCCTGATATGCCTTCCACATTTTCTAGTTTAGGAAGTGACTTTCTTCTTGTTTTGCTCCCTGGCGTCGAGGGTGTAGTAAATTATAAACAAGCACGCCCTTCGAGGTAGGGTTGAAGGCATTTTCCAGTAGCTTTTTACAAGGGTATCATGTGAAAGAGAAAATAAATCCAGTCCATGCCCTCTAAACTCCGCAGCAATACTCTTTTGCTAACTCAAGATATCTCATATTAAAGAGTACTTATTTTTGTCAAAAAACACCTCCAGTTCTCATCAAGGTCACAGAATGCTATGTAAAGTGTGCACATTGCCTCATATTACTTCTGTTTTTCTTTGTAATTGAAATTCCTGTTTGTCCTTGAAATTTGATACTGCTGGAATGTTTGAATATGTTTCCATGTAGATTTACCACAAATCTACACCATATGTAGGGCATTACAGACAAAGTTGCTAAATATTCCCTACAGCGGCGTCAATATCATAAAGAAATTCAACTCTATGTCCTATTAATGTGCCGCGATAACATCACAGATTTCCCATAATGAACTTCATCTTGAGAAAAAAAATGCATTTCTTTAAAAACTAGTATTTTCCAAACGCTACAAGCTATTAAGATGCGGTTTCCCACCTCCTAAAATAGAAAATAAATTCTTCATTTTTAAAACTCATTGCATTTTGTCTCTGGAAAATCCCTTTAATTCAATGTCAACACAACGGTCTAAAACACGAAGGAAACAAAGCATTTTTAATGAATGTGAAGAAGTGATATAACCCCTGTTTGCCTCTAGCACACAATTGTAGTTAACTTTATGTGCAGAAGTCTTGAGTACTACACGTCCGACTTTAAACGGAAATTTCACCAAATTGCTTAGATTTTGCTACTCTTTTATATATTTTTGAAATAATTTTTGAAAAAAGAAAAACATTGATCTATTGAATATTTCTCAATATTTCCCATCTTTCCCTTCTGTGTATAATATTTTTCCGACGGGAAATACCGGATTTTCCAGGTGAGATATCCCGCAGTGGTATTTTTCTGGCAACGCTGCTCCATCTCGATTAAAATGTCTTTGTACAGAAAATTCAGCTGTAAGGGTATCTTTGTGTTGGTTGGGGAAATAAAGCAGGATATCTGCCAAGAGTCAGTATTCTGAAAAATCAAAAAAATTTTAGCAGTAGGGGAAAGTAAAATGGTTATTATTCAAGTGTTACAAACGACCCCTCAGATAATTAACGGAACAAAATATGTAAAGGTTAATTTACAGAATTTGTGAATCACGTAACTCATGAGGTTAGTAGAGATAAAAAAGACACGAATTTGACCTTGACCTAAGTCTTGACTATGAAAAATGACTATGAAACTCCTGAAAAAATAAATGTAAGTTACTCACCTCTAAAGTTACCGCTTTTGAGAAGTCACGTGATGACCACTCCAAGCAAAAAAAACAACCAGGAACGCTTCTCTCTCCTCAACAACCTTCGTATAGTTGGACCTAAATCTGAGCGTGAGGAAGATTGTATTAAAATGGCTCAAGAGGTCATTTCCAAGATTGGTGTAAAAAACTGCTCATTAGAAAGGGCTCACCGAGACGGGAGAAGTGTTGAGGGCCGTGATCGCCACCTTCTTGTGAAACTTACATACCATCAAGATAATTTTTTTGTCGTGAAGCATGCCAGACAAGCATTAGAACAAGAAACCTGTTATTACATTGATGACTTAACCAAAATAGATCTGAAAGAAAAGCGACGATGGTCCAAACAGGTAAATGACCTTTATCACCAGAGCACCAAGTTGCCCATCCATGCTGGATGTTGGAGACAGACAAACGGATGACCCCACAGTTTTAATTCCTAACTGTTTTGTGTTGTCTCGCTCTGTACAAATAACCATTTTTATTGAAATTATATTTTTTATTGAAATGATTTGTGTCGTTAGTTTTCAAACGGAAGCAGGTTCATTACATTTTGGTCAGCGATGTTTGTTCACTGTTACGATTGGATTGACATTGCTTTACTTAATTTTTTAACCTCAATGTTAAATAATTATTATCTACATGCATACTCATTAACATGGGTAGAGAAGTGATGTTTGTTCTACGGTACTGAGCCCTATACGATTCAAGACATACCAGGGTAGCTTTTCACATCCAGTTACTATGGTGACAAACTTAAAGCTTATTTCATTCAACGCCAGAGGGCTCAGGCAAGATACAAAAAGAAGGAAATTATTTGCTCTATCTTCACAGACGTTATCCAGACTTTGTAATGCTGCAGGACACACACAGCTGTATAGCTGATTCCAAATACTGGAAGAATGATTGGGGTGGACATATCATTTATTCACACGGATCTACACCAAGTCGGGGAGTGTGCATTCTTTTCAACCCCAACCTTTCATTGAGATACCATTTTCTATGGAGGTGATTTAAACGTTGTTTTAAATTTAGAACTGGACAAAAAGGCAAAATCCCAAGAACGAATTTTAAGGCTAGAGAGAAGTGCTTTGAGCTGATGTTTCCCCATGATCTCGTTGATAAATGGAGAGAACGAAATGCTTTTGATAAAAGCTTCACCTGGAGCTCCAATGTAACACCAGGCATCCATTGCAGGTTGGATTATTTTTTGATCTCAGGACATGTTAGTCCAGCAGTCACAGATAATGTCTTTTCTCCTGTTTTTTGTCAGATCACTCATTTGTTTGTCTTTTAATTGGTACTCAAGCTCGCAGAGGCCCAGTGTTTTGGAAATTGAACAATTCTCTCTTGAATGATTTTAAGTATATTTGCTTAATTCATGACATCATTCGTAACCAACAAGAGGAGAATGCCTATTATGACCCTGTATTTCGATGGGAAGTTTGAAGTTTAATATTCGTAAAAGTAGTATGAAATTTGCAAAGGAAAGGGCAAAAGAGAAAAGAAAAGAAACTTACCCAAAATATTGCCGACTTTGAACAACAATTTTATATCAATGGGTCCGCAATTATACATACTCAATTAAAGGAAGCTAAAAACGAGCTTTTGTGATTTTATGAGTATAAACTAAGGGTACTATGATTAGATCTCGTGCACGATAGGTTGAAGAAGGTGAAAAGAATTCTAAATATATTTTTAACCTGGAAAAAAAGAAACAAGGTACTTAATTTAATTTTAAAACTTGAAAAGAGCAATGATGTTGTCGTTACAGAAAAGAACGGTATTCTTGAAGATTTAGAATTTTTTTCAAATCTCTCTATACTTCCAAGGGATGTAGTCTCGAACTTTTTTTTTTTGGAGTCTTGTGAAGGCGAGCTCTCTCTAGATGAATGCTAGCAAGCTTTAATATCGATGAAAAATGACAAGGCTCCAGTCAGTGACGGCCTCTCGGTAAACTTTTAAAAAACTTTTTGGAATTCAATAGGGCAAATGATATTGGAATCATTAAATTGTGGTTATCACAGAGGCCAATTATCAACATAACAGACAAGAGGCATCGTGACATTAATTTTAAAAGGTAACAAGGCTGCAACTTCTTAACAAAGTTATCGTCCTATTACACTTCTTAACACGGACTACAAAACTGCTGCAAAGGTGATTGCCTCTAGACTAAAAGGCGTTATTCATAATCTCATTGGTCCGCATCAAACCGGTTTTTTTAAAGGTAGATTCAATGGGGAGAATATAATATTTTTTTTAGACGTTATAGTTCACTGCTTGCATCATAATTTGCCGGGATTTCTGTTACTTTTAGATTTCGAAAAGGCGTTGGATAAATTAGAAAGTTTTAAAAATTGGATTAATGTTTTCTACAGGAATTGTAACACTTGTATTTGTAACAATGGTTATTCGACTGGTTTTTTTTTCTCTCTTCAACGGGGTGTTCGTCAGGGTTGTCCCTTAAATCCATACCTATTTATTTTGGTCGCAAAGTTATTTGCTATCAAAGTCCATTGTAATTATTATATTAAGGGTATTAGATTAGGTGATACCGAAGTAAAAGTAATGATGTACCCCGATGAAACTTACGTTTTTTCTTGATGGAATTGAACGTACAATTAAGGAGTCTCTCCGTATCTTAAGCCAACTAAGCGATAAGTCAGGTTTGACTATTAATCTATCCAAGTCCACGCTATTCCCGTTGGGTCCCTACAGTAACAATGTACCATGTTTTGCATCAGATTTTAACTTTACCATTACTAAGGGGCCAGTCCAGATGCTTGGTATTTTCTTCACTAATGATGGCAACGACCTTTTCCGGCTTAATTATCAACCGAAACTTTCTAGACTGGTCTTCCTCTTTTTAGTTTTGCCAAACCCAACGGAAAGCTTTCTGAAGGAATTGGAAAATATCATTTTCGATTTTATTTGGTCAGGAAATCCTGATAAAGTGGAACGTCAGGTCATGATAAATACAACTCAAAATGGTGGTTTGAAAGTAACGCATATTTCTTCATTTGTAAATAGCTTAAAAAGTACATAGGTAAAGCTAAAGAACCGCCAATGTCAAATTAAAAATCAACTAATGAAAAAGGAGGTTCTTTAAAAAAAATTATACTTTTACAGTCCGGATTTGGCAATACATTCGCAGTACATCATCTCTAGCTTATTTTCTTTTCAGTACACTCCCTTTAATTTCAAGTTGTTTACATATTAGAATGTGCATATTAATACTTCGGCTTTTTTTGCCTAGCAATTAGGCTAAAAACACTGAAATAAAATGCCCTCTTACGTAGGTTTATATTGAGGTAAGAGCTACCCAAAATGGTCTTCAACGGCGTTAAGTTTTCAACAAACTCAGATTTGCATGAACGGAAAATATCAGCTGAACACAAATTTTTGGCTGGGTTAAGATGATATAAAAAGGGTATTTGCAACTGGTAGCCGCAGTGTTGAAAAAGCACAGATTTAAGGGGAGGGGAAAGTTATTGGCTAAAATTATGCACCAGTAGTCCTAATCGAGGCTTGCTATTATTGATTTAAAAATACTCGTTTAGGAAGTAGGCAGATTTTATTTATCACGTAAGTAAAGACATCGGAAGAGGTCACAGGGCCAAGAAATGTGACCCTGAACCCAGATTTGAATAACGTCATTAGATCAACTTTATCGTGTCCGAAAAGGTTTTATATGTTCCTCTTTTTAGACCTGAAACAGATTAATCATAAATCGTTTTCATTTTTAAGAAAGCGTGAAGGAGGCAGAATGGGGTGAGTGGGCAGGAGGGACTCTCAAATGTACTTTTTCCAGCCAAATATCATATAACTTCAACTGTGTTTCTTTTGAGTATTTTTCGGGAAGGGCCTCTGCATTAGATGTCAGCTCTTATCTACTGATGGTACAGAACCTCTGGTACGTATCAAGAGTATCTCAAATTTTGGAAGATGACATGGAATAAAGATGCCCTCGTGTAGTACTGCTAACTTCTGCTTCCAAATTCCATGAAACGAGTGTTGTTTTCCGTTTCATTTCATTCAAAGTCTTAAGAGTCAAAGGAACAGTACATAACGCTAGAGTATGGAAGTAATGCGGGTAGTTGGCATCAACCACAAAAAAGAGTACGGATACTGGAAACGCAGACAACTGGACCATGTCTGTAGAGAGCTATAAGGAGGATAACCATTATTTGGGTAGAGAAAACTATCATTTGGCCTGTCATATTCATAGGTCTATAAAAGGTAGAAAATGACAGAAAAGATACGTTCATCTAATAGCTAAACAAAAGGCTATAAGGCTATTTTAGAAAGCAAACATAAGAACTAGTGATCAGCACGATGAGCCCCAGCAAGACGTGCATGAGATGAGGACACAGGTATTGAAGCACCAGGTACAATAGGCCCACGGTTTGCTTTGGTTTGAACTGGAACAGATGAAACAAATAAAGCCAAAAACCTAGAAGGTTCTGGAAAGGTTATGGATAAAATTCCCATAGGATTAAACCAGTCCTAAATTGTTTGAATGGGGGAATTTACTGAAAGAGAACCAGGGGTATCATCCTAAAATATCCTATTTGGAGCTGCACAATCCATGTTCATACCTAGTCACCCTTCAAACAAGAATCCAAGGTGAAACATACCGCAACCGGTATGTCATTAGAATATTGTTAGAATGTGTTGACGGAGTATAGAATAAATAGCAGTCCCAAGGGATCCTCAGAATGATATAAAAAAATGGACAAATGTAAAAGGGTACTGTAAGCCTGAGGATGATTTGGGAAAAACTGGTTTCAGAAAGGACGACTGGTGCAATGCACCTCACAAATCTGCACAAACACTTTATTAACCGCTTGTTTGGTCTAGTGGTAGAGCATCCCCCTCTCACGCGGGAGGCCCGGGTTCAATTCCCAGGTCGAGTCATACCAAAGACTTTAAAAATGGAACCTACTGCCGTTGTGCGTGATGCTCCACATAAGCAATGGAGTAAAGGAAAACAATCCAGTGCCCCACAACTGGAAAAAATGCAGTGGGCGCCGCTAGATTAAACCAAGAGGTTGAGGCATAAAACCCCATCTAACTAACTAACTGACCTAAGAACTGGGTGCACGTAGAGTATGAGTAGAATATGTACAGTAGTTCATGGAATCATACAAGAAGGGAATCATGCAAAATATAGTAAGACTGAATGCGGAAGTCGGCTGAGCATTATATACCTTAATGTATAGGCTTAAGCATTGGTATATGTAATCATATACATAGACCTATATGTATGCGTAAACTTAAATGGCAATGTAAACTTATGTTTATGTAATGCTGGTAATGTGCTCCTAAGAGGAGCCGAAGAAGCCCCAATGTTCTTTCTTTACCTAGTCGCGAGTAGCATTGGTTGTGCCTTCAGAAGTTAGTAACAGCCAAGCTTTCACCACGCAGTTTTATATTTAACAGCCGCTTGATTTGAGCAGGGAACTATCTCACACAGCTCTCTGATTTGAGTGGATGACAGACAGGTAAAAAGAAATAACAAGCAGGTTTTTGACAATGACGCGAAAAAGTTACTAAGGTACAAACGTACAAGAAAGCATTAGTTTCGCCTATTTTGGAAAGATATCAGGCTAAAACTTAATAACCACTATGAAGAACAAGGTGAGTTTAAGGAGAGAAATAATAACAAGAGGGCGCCATGGACATTCAAAGAAGGCTTTTTGGACCTTAAATTTAATTTCGGAAATTATATTAGTACGTATTCCCCAATGTTCTTCTCGGGCATCCGCAAGTGGCTCGCGGTATGTCCAAGTAAAATTAAACTGTAAAATATGCCCATTTCTTTTTGTGGTAGAGGTATGAGGAGAAGGACAACAAATTGTAGGTCTCCCTTTGCAATGTTTGTATCAATACAAGAGATTGGAAACCCGGGAAATACGAAAAACAATCACTATTATGTTTACACCACGATATACACGAAATAGAAAATAAAGTATGATGTGATTTTCTTGCAGATGTATTCCTTTACAAACGTCCCAAAACGTCGAAAAAAGACCTATAAGTAGGATTACGAACAGGAATCTTTCCAAACATTTCATTATTTTAGACTAAAAATTGAGCTTTCCTTAAAAAAGAAAATCTGGTAAATGTTGAACCAAATTTAGTCAGTTTTGGCAAGATTGCCCCTATGGATCAGATTGCTTTGAGAGCGCTGGGGAAACTCTCGCGGATGCATGGGGATATTCAAGTTAAGTTCATTCTTTTTTAATATCCTGCATATGGAGTTGAAAATAATATTTGTCTGAGTGTATCTAAGAGTGGCAGTAATCACCAGGCATATGTACGTTGTATTAGATGCGGGCAAAGTGCGTCGAAAATTTCCCAGTTCGTGGTCAGTAGAGCACTAGAGCTACATTCTACGGTCCCTGACGAAAAATTGAGAGGAAATAAGACGCATTTCGCCTCCCTAAACCAAAACACTAGGATCATGCCTTAAGGTACTACATGCAAATTTAAGCAAGTATAGCGAGTTTTGCCAAAAAAAAAAAACCCCATAGGTACTGAATCCTCCCTAAATAATGGGTAGACAAAAGTTGGTCCGTCCCCCACCTACCAATTATTGGGGGTACAGTTGCTTTTTTCGAACGATCGCCCCCCGCCTTTTAGCACATTACTCAAGGAAAATTTTGATAAATAAAGTCGACTCTTAAAGTACTTGATGTTGTCTGAATAACTAGTCTGATCAAAGTTTTAGCTTGTGAAAGATTAAAAGTATCCAACGCTATTCGAAGATGAACTGTTGCTTGGACTTGAGAACACCTTTGTCGAATACGTTGTACTAAAATTGTTTCTTAAACTCTTTGCTGCTGTAAGATGTTACATAACCTTAGAAATTAGTTCGAGTATGTGCTTCTTTTGATGTCAAAATCTTTTTAAGATCCGATGTAAATGAACAAAATAACAATGAATACCAGCGTCGTTGTGGCTTTGATGAATATCATTGCTTTAGTCAGATTTTTAGAATTTTTAAAGTCCTTTAGAACGTCATTCAAAAAAATTGAAACTGTATTCCCAATGCCATCCCTTTGATTTCTTCCTGGAGTAGTAATTTGTGAGCCGTTGTAGCTTTTCTTCTCGTTTTTTTTCAGACTTTTGTCTTGAGGTTGTGCATGTCTATCACTACCCTCAAAGTCTTCCGGTGGGTTTTCAGACTGTTGTGATTCTTTGCAGTCAATAGAAGAAGTACTTTGACGGTTTGTTTCATTTGGATCCAGAGGGTCATTTGAATGACGTTTTTCCACATTGTTATTTGATTGATGGCAGTCACCCTTTGTTTCAATCTCATAACATACTTGATCATTTAAATTCGTCTCCTCTGGTTTACGATGACTTTTTACATCAGGTTGCTCTTCCTGGTCAGTATTACTGTCATCTCGTGGACACCCTGATATGGTTTTTTGCAAAATAGTGTTCTGATTTCCTTTAAATTGCATTTCTTCTTCTTCTCGTCCGCCAATATCAGTACCATAAGTAGAGTCGGTTTTATCATTTGTCGTGGTGTCTGATTCACTGCTTCTGTCTAAATTATTCTGCTCACTTGAAGCTCTATATGCCCCATTTGTAATCACCTCCTCGGGTTCATGATGACGTGGTGCACAAGATTGCTCTTCCTGTTTATTATAACTGTCATCTTTTGAACAATCTGATGTGGTGTTTTGAACAATGGTGTTCTGATTTCCTTTAAATTTCATTTCTTCTTCCCGTCCGCCAATATCATCATTATTAGTTGAGTCGGGTTTACCTTTATTCGCGGTATCTAATTCACTGCTTCTGTCTAACTTTTTCTGCTCCCTTGTAGCTCTATATACCGCATACACAGTTACGACGGTTGCTTCTCCAATAAGCCACACAATGTAGTCACCTGAAGACAGATAAATTTGCTAATTTCGTAGTATGCAAGTAGACATTTAATTAACTTAAAGGCAAAACGACTTAGATTTTATGTTGATTACACAGATTTTGGAGTCAACGTAAGTGGATTCTAAGTAAAAGGAAGACTTTGCATTACGTTTTATTCGAATAGCAAAGTAGTACTCAATTTTTCACACTATCTCTTTGCAGATAGGTGTTTTGCCATGGAGTTTCTTTCAGTTATAGCAAAGGTCGCATGTTGTGATGTTTACTACACACATTGCCTCAAATCTCCCTGTTATTACCTCGTATCAAACTGACCACTTTGTACTTGAAATGTAATTATGTGAAATGTGTAAATTAATTTTACATGGTTGACCCATGTGATCCCAAATGTAATGCAAATCTAAGAGGATTCTTGATCTTGACACACCAAAAGGCTTTTACTGTTGTCTTGTGTAATCTCTGGATGAAGCATCGTTAGGTTATATCAATCTTTTCACCAAATAACTTTTACCGGTCTTGAGGAAATACTCCAAGTTTAGAAACTTACCAATCAAAGGTATTCCAGTCGCCGGCAGTTGGGTGAATAAAAAAGTCAGAAAAACGAAGAAAGCCAAAATACAAGTCACACCTAGACTAGCAGCGCCAGCAACGTCCTTTGGTGGCAACCAGACAACAATTAGTGTCACTGCTGACATTACAAAGCATGGAAGTATTATGTTGAAAAAATACAGTCCATGTTGTCCTCTGAGCAATGTTAACTTGTAGTAAACGAAAGACTGCTCTTGTCCCATACATGTCATACACTCGTAAGAAGCGTTGCCGACTTTAACAGTATCAACCGCAACATCCCACTGGGCATTTAAAATTGCATAAGATTTATATGCACCGTTCTCCACCATATCACTGACAGTATAAAATATTTGCTGCGGAAACAGAACATATATGGCATTGAAAATCTATTGTTCATGGTATCATGTTGAATGATTTAAAGGCTTTATTTCATTGGTATATGTGTATTGCAACACGTTTTTGCAACTTTATGTACAGGCAGATCCGAGCCTGTATTGATGAGTTGACAATTGTAAGTCCGCATCTCTTCTTAACAGTAAGCAATAATTATAGACATAATTTTACCTCCGGTCTGAAAATTAAAAGAAATGGCACAGGAAATGAGGTTACGTCCACTGCTCTGAACTATGGTAATCAAGTTTTTGAAGAACCAGAAAGCCAAAAGGCTTAGTGATTCCTTGCCATATGATATATTGTAACAAACAAGAATCACCCACAAGACAAGTATGAGATCCCTCAAAATTAACCTACTTCAGATATCATGTTAATAAGGTCAAAACCATTTAAAATCTTGTGACTCAAAATGACCTTTCACCTCCACTTAGGACAACAGGATCATCTACTGTACCCTATATGGCCATCTACATGATAAATATGAGCAATCCACAGACCAAGAATGAGATCCCTCTGTTATCTTCCTTCAAATATCATGTTTCACCACATTTTGACTTTTTGTGACCCCAGATGACCTTTAGCGTACACCAAGACTGTTAGAAAGCATCTCTTTCCACATGTCAAATGTGAGATCCCTTACAGTGATCCTTCTTGAGATATTGTATTTACAAGGTCTTGACCTTTTGACCTCTGGTGACCCCAAATGACCTTTGACCTCCAACCAAAAACAACATGGATTATTTACTGAATTTGGACAATGAACATGCTAAGTATGAAATCCCTCACAGTAACACTTCTTGAGATAAAGTGATAACAATATTTTGACCTTTTGATCTCTGGTGACCTTAAATGACCTTTGACCTCCACCAAAACTACAGGGATCATTAACTCAATATAAGCAATCCAATTGCAACGTATGAGATTCCTCACAGTTATCCTTCTTGAGATATTGTGTTAACAAGATTTTGACCTTTTCACCTCTTGCGACCCCAAATGATCTGAGACGTACACCAAAACTAAAAGGATCTCTTCAACACTAACTATCCACATGTCAAATATGAGATCTTTCACAGTTATCCTTCTTGAAATATTTTATTTACCAGGTTTTGACTTTTTGACCTCTGGTGACCCCAAATGATATTTGATCTCCACCAAAAAGTATAGGCATCATTTACTATAAATGGGCAATCCACAAGCTAGGTGTGAGATCCCTCACAGTTACCCTTTTTGAGATATACCGTTTACAATGTTTTCGCCGTTTGACCTCTGGTGACCAAAAACGACCTTTGACCTTCACTAAAGATGATAGGGATCATCTACTTAATATGGGAAACCAACATGCTAAGTAGGAGATCCTCACAGTTACCCTTCTTGAAGTAAAGTGTTTACGATGTTTTGAACTTTTGACCCTGATGACCTCAAATGGTCTTTGACCTCCAACCGGAACAACAGGGATCATCTTCTCAATATAGGCAATCTACATGCTAAGTATTACATCCCTCACAGTAACTCTTCTATGAGATAAAGTGTTTAAAAGGTTTTGAAATTTGACCGCTGGTGACCCCAAATGACATTTTACCTCCACCAAAAACAATAGGGATCATCTACTCAATATTGTGGAGGTAATATAGGCAATCCACATGTTAAGTATGAGATCCTCACAGTTGCCCTTCTGGAGATATCGTATTTACAAGGTTTTGACCTCTGGTAACCCCTAATGACCTTTATCCTCCCAAAACAATAGGGATCATCTACTTATTACGGCTAACTAACACACTGAGTATGAGATTACTTCATGAGATATAGTGCGTACAAGGTTTTGACCGTTTGATCCCAAATGACCTTTTACTTTCACTAAAAATAGGGATCTTTTACTCAACATGGGCAAAACACATGGCAAGTAAGAGATCCCTCACATTTATCCTAATGTAGATATTGTGTTTACAAGCAGTTTCCAAAGTGTTTACAATTTGACCTCCGGTGGCCCCAAATGACCTTTGACCTTTACCAAAATAATGAAGATCATTTACTTAATATGGCCAACTTACACATCAAATATCAAATCCCTCCCTTACACATACATACACACGCACGGCATAACCATCGCACAGATTCCTTCGGCCTCCCGTAAGGAATAAAAAAATAAACTTTAGATAATGTAAAGAATTTCCCATTAAAGTTACATGGAGTGAATGACATGCCAGGAAAGATTGTTAAAGCTAAAGGTATTCTGTCTTTTGAGAGGGCATCAATAAATTTAGGGAAAAATTGGGCCATAAATTTTATAACAATGCACATTTTTACTCTTCTTACAGGGCAATGATGGTGTAGCGATTTGTTTCAGAGCTCGTCTCCTAGCAGTTCCCTGTCCCAACTAACCTAGTCCTTGTTGTCCGGTGACATAATCGATAAAGTAGCGGGCCAAGTTTTGAAAGAAACCCCCTTGTTTCGAATAATTGACTAATTCTTCATCATCCGAGAATTTTTAGTCCGCATTTCCTGACAAACTAAAGAATCACCATACACTGGGCACGAGTTTCCCTCAAATTTGAGTGAAAAACTTCTTTGACATAAACGGATGGCTAACATCAACATTTCCTCAGCGTCTATGTATTAACTCTCAGCAAGACTGATTTTTAATTTCATTCAAGAGAACTTCCTTTCAACTTTTCCTTTGTCAGAACCATGCTGGGCTGCTACTCTATTCGATTTACTTCCTTGCTTCTCTTTTTCTTCCCTACTTTCCATCTTTCCTTCATTTTGCTGACCGGTGTAAACTTAGTCGTCTCACAGTAACGCGATATAGTAGTGCCATGGAAAATTTTTGGCATACCTGAGAAACTTAATCAGTGCAGTCCCTCCGAACGAACATGTTTACACTTTTTGTGTTTCGACAGGTTTTCTCAGAAATTACGATACGAGTTGTTTACAGCCAAAATACATTCTAATTTCCCCTCCCTGACCCCCTCCCTGCATAAAAGCAAATACGAGTGCCCTTTTTTCTTTCGTCCTTCCTTCCTTTTTGTTCCCATACTCTCTTCTTTTCTTTCCTTCTTTACACTCTCCTTTACTCTACTTTGCCTTTCGTCTTCTCCTGTCTCCTTCCCTCTTGTTCCTTTTCCACTTCCCCTCAATTTGCCAAATAGTCGTCACACCCCCTTAAATGCTATTAATTTCACCCCAGACAGTAAAATCCTCCCTACTATCTTTACTGGAAGCTCCTCTTCCAATTTAAGCAAAATGCAATTGTCCTGTGCACTTTCAAGACAGATGTGCAGTACCTAGTATACCGGGAGCCCAGAAGGGTTAGCTTACCTGGAAAGGTTTCCAATTTTCATGTTTACTACGGTGTCTGGCATGGATTCAGAGTCAAGGAACTGGCCGTCTGCCGGGTTCTTGGTGTTGGGTGGGAAAATGGGGGTCACTAACTAGATGACCCAAAAAGGTTACCCTCTGAAGTCACCTCGTAATTAAAGGCCGTATCCTCGGCATCTTAGAATGAGGCCTGCCAGACATTTTAAGTGTTTTGAGGGGTCTGCCAGACGCCAGTGATGACCCCCGGGGAAGAAAGCTAGGTGACCTTAGAAGGTGACCCAACGAAACGTACGGCGAAATATTCAGCGTGCCTTGGTGAATAAGAAATGACCATCGCCAGATATTTTAAATTTTGGGATTGGTCTACCAGACGCCCCTGAAGTGCCCTTCTGGGGAAGTAAACTACATGACCTCGGAAGGTTACCGACCGAAACTTATGGCAAAAATATTCAGCGTGCCTTGGTGAATAAGAACTGGCCATCGCCAGACATTTTAAATGTTGGAAGGGTTCTGCCAGACGCCCCTGACTGTGCCCCTGGAGGAAGTAAGCTAGATGACCCCAGAAGGTTACCGAAAGAAACTTACGGCGAAATTTTCAGCCTGCCTTGGTGAATAAGAAATGACCATTGCCAGATACTTTAAATGTTGGAAGGGGCCTGGCAGATGCCCCTGAATGTGCTCTTCTGGGGAAGTAAGCTAGATGATCTTTGAAGGTTACCGAACGAAACTTTTGGCAAAATATTCAGCGTGCCTTGGTGAATGAAAACTGGAAGGCGTCGGACATTTTAAATGCTGGAAGGGGTCTGCCAGACGCCCCCTGCATATGCCTCCTTTTAGAGCCTCTAAATGAACTCGGATGGTTACCAAATAAACTTACTGCAAAGTTTGAAGCGTGCTTTTTTGAATAAGAATGAGGCATTGACGGACATTCTAATGTTAGGACCTCTTGCCAGACTTCCCTGAGCGTGCCCCGAGAGAGAAGGCAAGATGACCTTGGAAGTTTACTTAATAAACCCCACGACAATATCTGCAGTACTGTAACACTGTGTGAAACAGAAAGACATTAAATATTGGAAAACCAGACCTATTGACTCCTCTAAAACCCCCCTTCTTTGAGAATTGATATAGATGACCTGAGTAATGTTACCCAAGTATCACAAAATATTCAGCGAAAACCGGGTAATATAATTAAAGTGATCATGAGAGACACCGAAGGTGCAAGCCTTTAATTATGTTTTTAACATGCTCTACAAAGACGCTTTCTCATCTCCCAAACCCTTCCAATATATTTATGTACATCCACTTCAGATGAATAATGTTCAATGCCAACGATTAATTGGAATCATAAAAGGGTAGTCAAAGTAACAATACTTACTTACTGTGTTATATGCTTGGCTATCAAAAAAAGAGGACTAAGACTTCAGTTAAATACCTTTGAGTGGTATTAACCCGATTAAGGACCGTAAGAAATCAAAATGAAGTTAAATGACAAGTGCTACTGATCCCGTCTTTACTTCGGGTAACATAAACACTTGGACGGTGAACATTACAACCACACTCTACAATCGAGATGTGTGCCTGGATATTAACAGCTGAGAACCTTTCCCAATATTTGCACCGTCAAGGTGAGAGCCTGGTCGGAACACGAGAATTAGGCAATATCATTTCTTTTCTGTGTGTTAAACTGGTGTGTGTGTTATATGAGCTAACTAGGTTTTCAACTAAAAGTTTTCAAAAGTAACGACAAAAAGACAATTCATAAACTTTGCTGCAGAACCACTGGAAATTTATGTGTTAATTATCCCTTGCCTTACCCTTCCCCTGCTTATGCCGTTATTCGGATATTTTACGTAAATACACTACCAGTATATTCACTAAAACCCTTGCAAACACACAGTAAATTGCCTACCGTTTCCGATAGACATTAAACAGGTGCAAAATCCTTGTACTACTTGTGGCAACGCAAACTTCGCGGGGGAAATAGGATACATGACATCGAACAGAAGTGCACTATCACATTTACACTATCACACTATTACATGTGCTGTAGATTCCGGGGGGTCAGACGTCCTGTCCTATGAAAAGTGAATTAAAATTTGATATTTGGATTATTCTAAAATGTTTAGTGGAAAAAATAAAGTTGCTCTACATACGTGAGGTTTTTGGGCGCTTCGCGCGTACATTTCGTGAGTCTTTGTTCATTGTTACTTCATCCATATCAAAAACAGACGAATTGTCATATCATGGTACTTCTGGTACGTTTATTCTTGCACATTCAATGCTATTTTAAGAAAATGGATGAACATTATAATGCCTACCAATTGGTACAAATTCAGGACCTTAGGGGACTTCTCCGCGGTTCATCACCTGAGTTTTCCCCAGATGCGGAGCCCCTGGGACGAAAACTAATGTGGAAAGCTTGTCGGACCCTTCTCGTCTGCTTCACCGTTGACTCGGGAGTGGATTATGACTATCAAAAAGGCCCTTCACATAAAGAAAGGTTCCCCACACCTAATGTAGTCTTTGGAGAAGGTTAGCAGTACTTTGAGCTCCCGCGGATATGCGCTATGGATTCTCACTGTTAGAAAGGGACAAACATCTCCCTGGTGCGCTCCTCCTCCAGTAACGCGTGATGAAAATGGCCTACACAACCATCCTACCTAAGCATATCATTAACTAGCATTTTGAAACTGTGCTCTTGTAGTGGCCCTCGCGATTTCGGTGAAACATTAGGTCCACCAACAAAAAAAATACTTTAGGACCCCATGAGTATGTTATGAATAGGGAGACTTCAGTTTTTCAAGCTTTGGAGATAACAAAGCCACAGTGGACAAATTAGTTACTTATTAAAACACTGAACTATATCCTCGTGCTTCTTTTCAAGCCCAAAGTGAAGCATGGACCTTTGGAGGGCGATTTGGCTTGACCTTCGAACCAGACCCATAACCAAGGGGGAGGGGAGGCAGGGTCGCCCCTAGATAATTTCTCTCATCCTCATAAAATTCAAAATTACCATTGCCTTATTACATTTCAGTATGCCTTGTCCCCACCCGTAACAAACTGTTTCATCCATGAAAGCTCCCATTACAGTGCCCTTTCTGACCACAGGTCTGCTTCGAGCACTTTCATAGAGGCCTGTCGAATCTGATAGACTGCTAATGACGGAAAATGGGACATTATTCAACAACCAAAAGTGTCTGGCAAAATGTCAATCACTCAGTATGTACTCTCGGTCCTCACTTTAACTCCTCACTCAGGGTGTGGTAAAATAAGTAACATCACACTGAGAGTGGTAAAATATGTAAAAATATGTATAAATACTCCATTTACCACTTCAAGCAGGGTCAGTGGAACAAACGTTGGCTGTTCCGCCGTGTGCTCCCAAAAGAGATTTTCGGTATCAAAATTCATGCACAAACACACCAATTATATGTTGATATGAACAAGAGAACTCACTGTCACTTTATAAGACAATCATGGGGCATTAAATGTTCTCAGAACTTTCCGCCAACTATTTCTTGAAGAACTGCCTAATTGGAAAATATGTTTCACAGCTATCTTTTCAACATTAGTTTTTAACAGCTTTAAAACCATTCCCACATTGATCTGTTGATTTATAACTTTTAGTCAGATTTTATGTTCGAAAACTGTAAAAATTACTGTTTTCGTCGCTCTTTCCAATGCATATCAAATAAATATGAGGCTACTGTCCGTTTATTTTAAATTTTGATGCCTTAAAATCTGCAAGCTGAACTTTGCTCTCCTAACATATCACAGAGGAGGAGGCGAAGCGCAAAAAAAAGATACCTCCAAAAGGAGTACTGTACTTGCACGAATTTTATAGGTACTTAGTAGCAGAATTTTCTGTTTGCTTTCTTGGGCACTTAGGCTGGTTCCGGCAAGCAGTAGCAGAAAAAATATAGTTGTCATAATTTAAATCTGAAAGCACCTTAAACCTAGGAAACTGCGCTTAAGGGCTTTGTTTTCCAAATATTTCTCGTCATCATCACTGTCATGATAAGTAGTTATTGACGAGCGCCCTCGCTCATTGTAATCACATGCCACAGAGTAGGATAATAGGAACTAGAGGGCGAACTTCCCGAAACAGCTGTGATTGCATGGGGACCAGGAAGCCATTTTGTGTGGAGGCAAAAGACGTCTGAACGCTGTTGAGCTTACATTGAAACACCTACAAATTATACTAATTTTTCGTGTTCAAAAACATGTCACAATCTTTTCTTGTAAGTGATCTGTATCAACCAGAGGCGGAGAGGGAGTATAGTGTGACTTGGATTGTAAGATTGTTATGATAATTTTGTGTTTTATTCTCACTGAAGTAAACATAAACACGTTTTCCTTCACTAATTATTTTGCAAATTGGCTTAGTCACACTGAAGCTGCTCTTGACACTCTTGTGCAAACTTTGTGCAGGGTGTCTTTGCACGACAGACAGGTCATACTAAGTCTTACCAGAGGCTTTTCAAAAGGACCTTGGCAGCATAGGCAGAGGCGGGCTGGGTTAACAGCCCACAAATTTTCAAATTACTATGTTTCTTTTTAGAATTAATAAGATATGACCAAATTGTAAGAGCTCAAGCGTCATAACCCCAAATGTTATGTGGCCTAGATCCTACAGTATGTACTTACATTTACCACTTAATTGTAAAGGTGCATAGGCCAGGGCCACCGAATTAACTTTTAAGTCTATCAAATTGATGCAGTTGAAGTTAGGCTACTAATACAGTAATAGACACATTGACAACATGGTGTCGTACTTGTGTTTAATGTGTACACCATACTATCTACAGTACTGGGGGAGTGGGGGTTGCATCGATCATGCTTTACCAGGGTCAGTGGTACTGGTTTTATGGCTGAAGTATGGTTATTCTAGAATAACCAGCTGCAGGACATGGAAGCTCCGTTTGGGAAAACATAAGGCTAAATATATCTATAGGCAACAGATACAATTTGAGAATGACTCGTCTATGATGAATCTTGTACAAATCATTTGGTAGGTTACTTTTGAAAAGCCAAGAGGATGGGCAGTCAGAATTAATGTTGTTTCTATGAGGCTGTGGGGGAGAGTGGGATATGAATTTCAAATTTTGTGGTGAAGAGGCTATGGGAACATGCAGTGACTGCGTAAACCCCCAGCCTATGGAAAAGCAGAGCTTTAAATTCAGTCTCACTGGGACCCAATTCTGCATTTGTGTCATAGTACTATTATCATGTAATATTCAGAGATTTGACCAGACACTCATTAATAGTACTGGTCCATGCCTAATGTTAACTGTTACATAACCAATTAAACTTTCCATTTCCATTAGGATATGTCTAGTCTAGATTCTGAAAGGATCCATTAGAATTGTTTATAACTGCGTGTTGCCAGTAAGTAAACAAACATATAGCAAACAAAACTATATGTTATAGCCAAACAGCACAATCATTTAATGGGGGATCGACACTCTTGCCTCTCACAAAGATATTCAGTTCTAGTCTGAATTTATAAGATTTGATACCCTAAAAGGTTGGGATCGTTTATGCTTTTGTTTTCCAGTATGAGATTGGTTTCATCTCACCTGTATAATTGCTTTCCCTGAGCAGAAATGAATATTTTTATGTACTTTATCTAATTCAACAGTGATACATCCAAGAGATGTTGAAAGCCGCTGACCTTGAAGCTCTTCCATGTACTACAGTCTAGTATATACATCACCAGTTGAGGTCATCCAAAACATTAGCAGGAAAAAGAAAGGATACTTTAACTTTAATTAGACCGTCAGTCCTCTTTATAAAGCTGCAACATTTTGAAAGAACATGATTATTTTGCTTCACCAACTACACTTCAATGAGCCAAAGCAGTATAACTTTAGGAAGCAACATTGAAACTGTCAGAGTCTCTGTTAATGACTGCATGCCTTATCAAACCAATTTGCTTTCTTATTGAGATTGGAAGACAACTCTGATGGGGAGGATGGGGGTTAATACACTCACAGTATATGGCGGCAGTGTGACTTTAGTTTTTGGATGGGGGGGATAGCTTCTCCATAGCCATCCATGTACAGTTGCTGTTGCCACCAGTGTTTGAAAGTGCCGTATCAGCATCGATGGTCTGTTGGTTTCTAATATTATTGTTTGATTTTCTACTTGATATACTGTACTAGTAATCTTATCAAGCATAATTGTATTACCACATTTGCTCTATGGAGTAGTTTATGCAAGAGTCAACATAAATTTTTTCACCATGATGGCACAATTAATGATTATACATCTTGGAATATGAGCTGCTGATATTCTAATGTTCTTTCAAAGGCTTGAAAAATATACTTGTGTCCCATGTAAGTTATTGGTTTGCAAAAGAAAAATAAAGCAATGAAATATAGACTAGATCTGCAACTTTTCTGTCACAGCAGTTGTTTCCAGTGAAGTAGTTCTACCCAGTCTGAGTATATTCCTAAATGTATAAGGCTGTGATACATAATTTTACCACACCTTTACATCTAGCTGATCTCCATATGATTCCCTATTCATTTTTTCAATGTTTCAACTAAAGATCCCTTACTGTTTCTATAGCAAATCATCCTGCCAGATTAAGATGCACAGGTCACTGAGAAGCACCTTCCCTTAACATTGAAATATAAAAATATATACCCCCTATATTTTCCAAATTTTGTGTTAAATACTAAACAGAAGGATGCATGGCCGCTACGCCTTCCAGCTTTACATCCAATTGCAATCTTTACTGACCAGATGTAAGCAAAACGTTAAAAGTTCGGGAAGTGATCATACAAACATCCAGTTGGGGACGACTTGTCAGCTGGGGACGACTTGTCTGCTGGGGAAGGCTTGTTTTCTGTGCTGAGTTGCCATTGGTGACGAGTTGTCTCAGTGGGCGGTATCTTTCATTCGGATGCCGAGTTGGTTGGGCCCTTGCGTTTCGAAGATGCCGAGATGTCCGAGCCCAGAATAAACTTCGGAGATATCCCTTAGGCTGTGTTGCAATTCGGGGGTGATTTGTCCATTACATACATGATTGCGTGATACTTGGAACTTGCTCGGAGATACTTTTTTACCGTTTGAAACCAAATTTAACCCATTTTGGACAATTCGTGTTGACATGTGAAGGTAGAAAACAAATTTTTCTTACAATTTTGAAAGGCTCGGGACATTTTCTCAAATTTAATGTAAATTTATCAAGGAAAAAAACGCTTTAGGATTCAGCCGAAGCAACTTCTGCCATACAGTTTGTACACACATACTCGCGCGCAACGTAATATCTTGGCTCCATGTAAAATAGCGGACGGGTCCCCATGGAATCACAGCAGATTTACGTACGTGGTATTAGGAGTGCGAACTCTAGTCCTATTATCCTACTCATGCACCTATTATGCCACATGCATAGCATTCATATCACGTTTGGCTGCGTCGCCATCTTGAAAACAATCAGCACAAAAAACAAGCTAGTCAGCTAACAGTGCTTGGATTGGTCGAGTTATCATAATGATTTCAGTTATTGTCTATAAATAACCTTACATGGTGTCAGGATGGGCAAGTTAACGCCACCGCCGCAACTAATATTGCATAGAAACATGTCTGAAAACTTCAGGCGATTCAAACAAAGCTTCGGAAATTAATCAGTAGCGAGTGGGTTGTAGGCCAAAGAAAAAAAGGTGAGAGCAATGACACTGCTACACCTAGCGGGCCACAAACTGTAGAACTGTTTAACACAATCGTTTGGGAAAACGAAGGAGACAAAGATCCACATCAAATAATGAACAAACGCGAAAAGTACTGCAATCTAAGAAAAAACACAACATATGAAAGGCACATCTTCAACAAGAGAAACCAAAATCCCGGTGAGTCTGTGGTTGCATATGTCACTAATTTGAAGGTGAAAGCTAAGACATGCGAATTCGCAATTTAAAGGACTCGTTAATACGGGCGTATCGTATGTGGTGTGTTGAGTGATCCACTTAGAGCTAGGCTGCTGAGGGAGGAAGACCTGAAGCTCGAAAAAGCTATCAATATTTGTAGATCCGCAGCAGCTAGCAAGGTCCAAATCCAAAACCTACAGGAAGGACAGTCAAAACTTGTAATGGCCTTACAAAAACAAGGTCAAGAGAACATGAGGGCACGAAATCCAACCTTTTTGACTGTAAGAAATGTGGAAGACGTCAATGAACTAGAGAATGTCCAGCGTACGATCCAATATGTCGTAAATGCGGCAAAAAAACCATTTTGCGAAAATGTGCCGGTCTTAAATAGAGCCATCAAGTTCGAACAACACCTACGCAAACAAAAAACCACCCAGAAGTCAAAAGGGTCAAAATCAATACCACATGTCAACCACATTCAAGGACACAATGATTCCGATTCTAATGACAATTTCTTCATTGCTGGGATTACCACAAGTGAGAAAGAACAGTCAAATAGCAGCAGTAACCCAACCGAAGACTGGTAGGTGTCAGTACATATTAACAACAGAGAAGTGGGATTTAAATAAACACCGGAGCCCACTGTAACATAATACCTGCACATGCCTTAGCAAGGATTACAAAGGAACAGCTGCAGAAAAGTAAAGTGAAATTGGTAACATATTGCGGTAACCAGCTTGCGACCCTGGGAAAAATACAGTTGGCAGTTTGTCATAACGATCGTTATCATTTGGTGGATTTCCAGGTTATCGAAACAGATTCCTGCCCAGTGCTTGGTTTGAAGACCTGTGAGGAAATGAAGTTAGTAAAAAAAGATGTATACAGTAGTTCAAGAATCACAATATACAACAGTAAACAGCAAGCAAGACGACCCAGAATCAATTTTGTCAGAGTATCCGGACGTGTTCAAAGGCCTAGGCTGCCTGCAAGGCGATTATACAATTCAGTTAGACGAGTCAGTCAAACCTGTCATTCAACCACAGAGGCGACTTCCATTTGCTATTACGGACATAGTTAAAGAAGAACTTAAGCATATGGAAGAACTTGGAGTAATCTCTAAGGTAGAAGAACCTACCAAGTGGGTAAATGATATGCTTGTAATTGAAAAGAATAACCAAGTTAGGGTATGCCTGGACCCTAAAGAGTTGAACAAGGCCATATTAAGAGAGCTTTGTCCTATGAAGTCAGTAAAAGAAGTAGCCAGTAAATACTACTAGAAAAATACTGCTAAAGACTAGAATACAACGTATGATGCTAAAACTCCAAAAGTATGATCTGTATGTAAAATACAAGGCCGGGAAAGAATTATACATAGCAGATACACTTAGTCGGGCACCAAGGCCAGTTCAGGTGAAAGAAGGTAAATTCGAAGAGTTTCAGATTCATGTGCTCGAAAATATTGCAATAAGTGATGAGAAATAAGAGAAAATCAGGCTGGAAACAAGCAAAGACCCAACACTCCCAAAAGGTCTTGGCAAAGACACTAGATGGATGGCCAAATGAAAAGTCAAATTTAGACCCTCAGATATCCCAGTATTGGTCATTCAGAGAGGAAATTACAATCATTAGGGGAATAGTTTTAAAATGAGAAAGGATTGTGGTTCCTACTTTTATGAGAGCAGAATTACTTCAGAAGCTGCATGGTAGACACCAAGGCATAGAAAAGACAAAGAAAAGAGCCCGAGATCTGCTATACTGGCCAGGCATGAATGGGCAAATATCAGACATGATATTAAAATGTTCAGTTTGCAATCAGTATCAAAATGCTCAACCCAGACTTCCTATGCACGCACATAAAGTGTCTACCAAACCATGGCAAAAAAGTTGGAATGGATATGTTTTCATTGTTTGACTCCCAGCACTTGTTCATTGTTGATTATTATTCTAAGTTTATAGAAGTGACAAGGTGTGTAACAGACACTAAAAGTGGTACTGTGATAGAACTGATCAAATCCCAGTTTGCTAGGCATGGGTGCCTGAAGTTGTCGTAAGTAACAATGGACCCCAATTTAGAAGTTGCCTATTCAAATGTTTTTCTCAACAGAATGAATTCAGACATGTAATATCATCTCCGATGTACCCAAGGAGAAAAGGACTTGCCGAGAGGGCAGTCCAGACAGTAAACAATTTACTTAAGAAGGCTAGGCAAGATAAAAGAGACCCATACCTCAGTTTGCTTGATCTTCGTAACACTCCGTTAGATGACCTGGGATCCACCGCCCATTTACTAATGGGACGTAAGACTAGAACTCTGTTTCCCACAAACCCTAGACTACTCGTACCTGAAACAACACAACAAAATACTGTGACGACACGGCTACAAAGGCAGAAAGAGGTACAAGAACACTACTAAAACCAACATACTAAACCTCAAACTCAGTTGCTACCAGGAGAAACAGTTCGTGTGAGACAAAACTAGGAATGGAAACCTGCAGTTGTAGTTAAAAAGTCTAGTGAACCACGATCGTACATTGTCAAATCACAATGGCAACTGTACCGAAGAAACAGACAGGACTTAAAGCGGACTAAAGAACCACCACCCGCTGAAACGGACTTCTTTGACGCTACAGTAACAGACACTTCAACTGACCTACCTACTTTCATGACGCCAAGAACTAGTTCAGTTGCGGAACAACCTGGAAAGAAATTCAGTAGAGTAAGTGGCAGAGGAATCAAGCTGCCTGCTAGATACCGCTAACTTGTAAATATACAAGACTGGATGTTATATCTTGTTCATTGTTCATTTTTGGTTTCGATGATAAGAGAAACCTATGCATTCGTGATGGGGTGTGTATGTGTATGTATGTGTGTGCGTGTATGCGTGTGTATGTTTGTGACACTTTGCTTGTTAACACGATATCTCCAGAAGAAAAACTCTGACAGTTCTCAAACTTGGTACATAGATGCCCATAGTAAGAGAAAGAACCCTATTGATTTTGGTGGGGTTCAAAGGTCATTTATGGTCACCGGGGGTCAAACTCTGAAAACCTTGTTAACACAATATCTGGAGGTAGGAAGCTTGCATTAATTTCATACTTAGTGTGTAGATGCGTTATGGTGAGAGAAAGAACGCTATTGTTTTTGGTAGAGGTCAAAGGTCATCTGGTGTCACCGGGGGTCAAAATCTAAAAACCTTGTTAACACAATATCTCGAGGTAAAAAGCTTGGATCAAGTTCATACTTAGTATGTAGATGCGTATTGGTGAGAGGAAGTACCCTATTGTTTTTGGTAGAGGTTAAAGGTCATCTGGTGTCACCGGGGGTCAAACTCTGAAAACCTTGTTAACACAATATCTCGAGGTAGAAAGCTTGGGTCAAGTTCATACTTAGTATGTAGATGCGTATTGGTGAGAGGAAGAATCCTATTGTTTTGGTGGGGTCCAAGGTGATCTGGTGTCACCGGGGTGACAACTCTGAATATTTGTTAACACGATATCTCAAGGTAGGAAGCTTGGATGAATTTCATTCTTTGCATGTAGATGCATAATGGTAAGACTAAGAATCCTGTTGTTTTTGGTGTAGGTCATAGGTCATCTGGGGTCATTGGGGGTCAAACTCTGGAAACCTTGTTTACATGATATCTTGAGATAGAAAGCTTGCATAGATTTCATACTTTGTATGC
>WURT03047801.1:0-14424 GCA_009936505.3 Holothuria glaberrima
TTGTGACAGAACTTACTGCCTACGGACCTGATAAAGAGCCACGTGGAATACCCTCTGAGCATATCTATGTCTTTACCCCTACTCGCCTACATGAAGTGTTTTAGTTACCTCACTTTTAGTTTCAGGGGACAAAAAGTGGGGGGACAAATGTGTTAGTGCCCCCCTCCCCCCAGTCGACGCCCCTGGAAGAATGCAGACTGAGACTTACTACTATCAGTTAAAATGTTTTACCATTATTGCAAATATTGCCACCGCCGCTTAAAACAGAATAACACAAACGCGGCCGTTACATCATAAGCCCCCTTTACAAGTCTATGATTCTTTCCTTCTTCAGTTCCTCTGCAACCTGCAAAGCGTTGCATCAATAACCAGGTAACATGACTTAAATAAAGGCACGCATACTGATTTGGAGGGACAAGGGTGATAAGAATTCGACATTTGTAATACTTTAATTGCAATACTTCATCAAAACGGAAACTTTTAGAACTTTACGATAAAGTTATTGATTCCACTACAACCTGTGCAATTCTCAGTATACTGAACAGAACAACACAGCTCGTGAAACTGTATTCTGGAAAGCACACAGGAAGACCGTGGTGGAGCGTTTATGGTATGTCCTGCGCATTGCAAAATTCAAAATGATACTTTACTGACATCCGTTCCTTTTTTTTTATTTACGATTGTTGTAATAAGCTAAATGGAAAATCTCTTCGTTTGCTAGTTTATCTGGAGCTGACGAAGGTCAACATGTATTGTATGAGAAATGATACATGAACTCACAATTGGATGAACTAGCCTTGTGTGAAGCTTTTTAATAATTTATAACCATGGTTCTGTCGTAATGATGGTATGCAGTCTCCTGTCTGTATGATGAAACAATAATTCTTCAAATCCTCGCGTGCTGTGTCCCAATCAGGTTTGGCTGCCATTGATGGTCCAACCTCATATACATGCCATTCAGTGTATCGGTCGTGAATGATAGATACACGCATCCCAGGTCAAGTGACGCGATGGGCTCCATGGGATGACAACTTTGTTAATTCCAGGAATGCAAAATGAAACTAACAAATTTCATGGAGGCCTTCTCAGGTCAACAAACGAACAGAGACAAGGCACTTTAACCGTCCAAGAGAGACATGAGCTATTTTGATTCCAGAGATTCTTAAATGATTCATATTTATCCTCCTGCACTATTGATATTGTACTGAACAGGAAGATCTCCTGTGAAGTGAGTGCTTTCTTTCATTGTGAAAAAAAATTTCAGATGTGATTTACACACTATTCAAAATAATTATTTAAGGCTTTATTTCCTTTTTCGATCCAGACGTCAGCGACAAGGCTTGGTAATACCTAGCCTAACTTATTCTATCAAATATTGACTTATTCTTAGCTACCATATCATGCTTCTATGTACATTTTAGCCCTCTACAGAAGTCAAATTTAAGCAAATTTGATAGGAGCCATCCAGAGTCAATGGCGGAGCGTCGACATAGTTAGGGGGTGTTCGCCTCTGACAGACTCATATCGCCTGTCGGCGCCCTTTTTAAGTTTTTACTGTATTAAGGCATAGGGTATCTACCTACTTCAAACCGCCCCTACAGGTCATTTTCGCCCCCTCTGACCGAATTCCTAGCTCCGCCACTGTCCAGAGTCCAAGTATCCATGACTCATTGGCCTACCTGAAACTGACAAGTGGTACCTTTCAAGTTTTTGCCTATGGATGTAAAGGTTAGGTAAAGCTTTGATTTGGAAGACACAATTGATTGATACAACATTTTCCACCAAAATGCATTCCAAACTTCCTTGCGCTTGCAATGGTTTTCTTTGATGGTATGGTAATATGACATACTCCACTTAGGCAATAAAATTGTAGGGTTTCCAAAAGAGCGTATTTACAGCATGTCAAAACACACAACAGGTAGAAGTTAAATTTCTGTATCTGTTGAGGATGAAACGGTTCATGACTACTTCAATACATGCACAATAATATGTCAGTAGAAAGCAGTGAGAATACCGTAGATGTAAAATACCGTAGATATAATTCATATTGACCAGCAAGTTGTAAATACAGTAGCGTTGTGAAAGTATAGGTTCGCAGTCCTTTCAAGATGCAGAGAGACCACCGCAATAAATTTAAGTTGTTACTTACCTCTCTTATCACTCGTTTACTTTTCTATGCTCACGCATGTCATCCAGTTATGTCTACCATGGGTATTCCGCAGTCATGGAGCAATAAATCTATTTTAGAATGCTTTATTGTTAATATTTTGGTGGATAAAACATTTTACTGTATATCCTTTTGTGCTTCATTAAAGTACAGAACTGATAGTCTGGGGTTACGAACTGTGTCAGATAGTGCTAGATAGAAGCCCCCCTTGAAATTTTTTCGCCCCTAGAAAGTTTCAAGTTGCCATTTAAATGATATATTTTTACACATTTGGCCCCCTTGAAATTTTTTCGCACAACCCCCTCGAAGCCATTTCGCCCCCTCCCCTAGGTTCCTTATCTGTCTACGGGCCTGGTAGACCAGTCCATCATATAAAAATAAAAAGAAATCCAGGAGTCCTACTTATCTTATCAGACCAGAGATGAAATGAAATTTTGTCTGTCACGGCCATTTTTCCATCCAGTTTTGAATCAACTGATCAAGAAGCGGGCCAAACATCAAAACCCATGATGAAGATGTCTGAAATTTGAGAGGTTGATCACTTTAGCTCTGATATCACTAAATGGGACTGAGCTTTTACGGGAACAGGACGTAAACGTGGTTTGATTCTCCCTTCGGCTTCGGTTTTTCGACTTGAGAAAAGTAAACGTCATTCATTTAGACCGTCAATCCATGCCTAGAACCTCTTTTACAAAGTTCCTGTAATAAGTACCCCAACAAATAGTTTAACAGAGCTTCCTGTCACGATTAGATGAGTAAAACAGAGAGAGGGTCCAAAAACATCTCATTAACGTTAAAGGTAACTTTGTAATAACTCCATGAAACTAAATTCAACTTAATTGTGGCTAAAGCTTGTAAAATCTAATGATCTTGCTCCCAGAACAGGGTTGTCCAATCTTTTAAGGGGATGGTCTGATGGTAGTAGTAAACGATAGTAAAGGAAGGACCGCCCTTAGAACGGTGGACGCAAATCCAGGTTTGTGTAAAAATGGGACTTACTTAGCCGGCCCCAACCCTACTAGATCCGTGAAAAGCCCCAGTGGATGGTCTGAGGTCCTTCACAGAAAAAAATGAAATTAAATACTTTTAAAAGCAAGTTTATGGCTTTTGACAATCAAGATAAGTACACAAGGAAACATTTTACGAGAATCCTGCATTTGTTTGCAATATAAATGGCCACTCGTCAATTTCCAAAACATATGGCTATTACAATCCATGTATTAATCATAATGTTAAATAGGAGGGATTTCTCCCTAAAGAAAAAAAAAAGGTAAATTACACTGCTTGATTTGCTTTCCGGGTATCCGACAATCAAGAGAAGTACACAAAAGTTTGAAGCAACCATTGGAAGATTACCTTAACATACAGACATAACGCAGAAGGTCTGGGTTTGGAACCCACATTCGATCAACGCATGGTCTGAATGCACCAATTTGGCAAAAGGAAAAAAAACCCGGAAGCTTTGTGAGAATCAACAGAGTTGTGGAGATTAATATGAAGTATAATACTATCTGCAATTTAAGGGGGTGAGTACTTAAGCGGACCAAAACAGCTGCAACTTAGATGTGTTCATTAATGGCAATATCTATTTTTATTTTAATTGTCTAAACAAGATTAACGCCTGGCCTGTTTGAAGTGGGCTTGTGGGTAGGTTAATGATTGACGGCGCCATGCAGGAGTTGCATGATGCTTTGTAGCAATAAAACGCCTTCATGCCTTACAGAACATCTCTCTCTGATAAGTGCACGGTAAGCTTGACGATAAAATAGGACTGATAAATAGCATTTTAGTAAGTTATATTTAAAATAAATAACAAAACCAATCCCCTACATTAAAGTCTCTTTAATGGAGGGTAGAAGTAGACCCTGTGAAGAGCAATATACCTTGACCATACGAGAAGTAAACTTGTAAAGGGGCCAATTTAAAGGTTACTGTAGTAATTGTGAGGATTCGTGAACTATCTAAGTTGAAGACCTGACTTAAAAAGCCTCGAGTCTACCTAAAGTGGGGGAGGAAAGATTGGAGGCACTCGTCTTTGGAAAACGATCATACTTCTTAAAGAAAAAATGAGGAAAAAACTTATTGAACTGGAGGCCCAGGTTTGAACATTCTCAATCGATTCGATATCTTTCTTGAAGCGTGTGTTTCATAGCTGGGCGACTTATCGAGATCAGGCTAACTGCTCGTTAAGGTTCATCACCCCATCCTCTTATTCCATGAAATTTAACAATGATGATATCCAGAATCCTATTAATTTCTTTTTGCCGTCCCAGGACATTACTGGAGGATTCAAAAGAAGAGTCGTTTTACAGCCTACATAGCTTTCGACACCGACATCTTCTTCGTTAAGACTTCATTAAAAAATAATTGCCAAATTTGAAATCCGAAACGACGAAGACTCCTCGATATCTCAAAGATATCACCGCTGGGGAACAAGTGTAGGATCTCACAATATTTGCTGGAAATTGACAGAAGATCCATGAATGACAGGACTGAGTAATTAAGGTTGTTATAGACTAGGTGAATTAGCCAATGGTGTACTAAAAGTAGATTTTCTAAGTTTCCTTGTCAGGTCGTCTGTGTACGAAACTACGCTTCAATTTTCATTTTATCCCTGTTGCTCTTATTATTGTACAGAATGTTAAGAAATCCGTTGAGATCGTGACATCTTCGACATCTTCTCATTTGCCAAAAGATGCTTAAGAGCAACAATAAAGATTGGGTCGCAAGCCGTTCACCTGTACATGCTTTAGTTGATATAAAGTGAAGTATCGCTAGAATCGTCAGCTATTTGAGGTTCTATTGTCAAAAACAAAAAAGGGCAGGGTAATTTGGCCTTCGTCAGAAATGATCACACTCTACCTGAAAAGAAACGCTCTTTAGGTGCTGATTTCGAGTATGCCATGTGTAGGTCCGTTGCCAAGGGGGTGGGCAGGTGTCGATGCCCATTGAAATTAAATAAAAAAAACTTTAAAGCCTCAATGCATTTAAGTGCACCTCGCCCCTAAAAATATTTCCCCTTCCCTGGAAGTCATCTCCTGTCTATTCTATGCCTTGTCTTGCAAGGGCCTAGCAACGTGATATTCGATGTCTGACATTGATACATTATAACGGAGTGTATCAATACAATGAAATGAAAATATCAGAATAAACTTTAAGGGTTCTTCTGCAGGTTTGAAATTACCCCCATCTGTCAAGTGCTGTAAATGTTGAACTGCTGGATGATTTGTTCAACCGCTATCTTTAAAAAAAAATCTATATATCTTACCAATCAGCCATTCAACTGTATCGGGAAATATAGCAGAATTCAAATAAACATTAACGTTTGAAGCGTTTCCTCCTCCCCAGAGAAAACAGATTTCTTTGGAATGATTATTGCGAAAAGCTATGGTTGTGCATTTTATGCTAAAAGTAAAAATGAAGGTGACGCCAGTTGCGTGTCATTAAAACAGCACAAACGTGTTGCTTTGACATTTAATATCTCTCCTGACAGATGAATACTCGGTGATAAATCGCAAGTCTTGTTTGAGGCGAAAAATGTGATGATTATAGACGTATTGAGGAGCCACTCTGCATATGGAATGGGTTTTAGAGGAATCAAAAGAGCATCTATCCTGCATATTTTTGAACGGCTTATCACACCTTTAGCCTAACAATATGATCGTAAATAGCTTTAAGCTGTAAACGTTTCTTGTGCTTTTTATTCAAACCTTACATGACAATATTTACGAGGATCAAATTCATCATCAAATATTCTTATGATCGTCTGTTAAATTTAAAACGGCATGATGCTATACATACAGATTGAACTTATCATCAAAATTTATCTTTATCATAGGCTTATAAACATTGTAACTGTTCAGTATAACTGCTGGGTTATCTTAACTATCACAACACTTTGCAGCCGTAATGGAGTAGGAGGCGCGGGGAAAGGGGAGAATGGGGGTCTAGAGTCCCCCAGTCAAATACAAATGTAATGGGACAGAAGTATGCTTCCGTCTCCCATCAATTCAAGGTCGAAAATCCCTTATTTTTCTCCTCTTAAAAAATATAAAAAATCACTTTAATTTTCTTTGAAATTTCGCAATATGTGGTACCAAATTGCATCTAAGTACTCTAGAATATTCAACAATTTTCCAAAAGGGACAAGGACACCCCTCCCATAAAACCCTTCCCTCAGGACGGCGATCAGAAACAACGTTCACCGCCCTTCTCAGGTCAACTTCCTACTTCAATGGTCTACTAATGCGGTTTTCCAATCAGAGGATGAACAGTATAATTTGGCAATCCCAGGTCCATTCCTACGCCTAACCACGATTCCGTAATAATTAGAAAACTACCCCATGAGTACTGCAAGTACGTATACTACTAGCTTTACAGGTAAGAGCTATGGACCGATTTCACCGACGTTACCGAAGGTATTATAAGCATAGATACGAAACTCCTGTGTAAAGTTTCGGAAACTGACTTCTCATGGAGAAGCAAATATAAGGGCGGAAGTGTAAATTTGACATATGCGCTTTCCTGTTCGGTGATGTGCGTATAATAATAGGCACGCATTACAGAAAATGTCATTGTTAGAATTGCGTAAATTGCGTTAGCGTTGTAAATGCGCAGAATACATTTCTCTGTGCTCTTATCCGAAATAAGTTGACGCACACATTGCGTGCTCGGAAAATGAACCCGCTAGTTGCTTTCCCGTTGTGAACGCGTGAGAAGTTAAACGCGCGTATAAAAGTGCGTAATTGAAGATAACATAGAAACTGACCTTTGAATAAGTCTATGAACTCCAAACCAGTCATTGCGCACGCATATTTAAGTATGCTTATGTGTAATGCCAAGGGGAAGAGATAACTGCTTCTTGTACATAGGTGGAATTCACTGAGGAGTGATCGTTCTTAGGTTTACAGTGTTCTGCAATAGCTTGGTATTAATAGTTTTGTGAAGCATTCATTTGCCTATTTGTTTTCAAAACGACTGAACAGTGATCAGCACTTCCGTCCCGATATTCTCGCTCCATGAGGAGTCAACGCGCCATTTTAAGTTTGCAATCTATGCTTAGGCCTATAATATATCTTTGAACTTTAGTGGATAGTGCGTCTCTTTGATTTTGAAGAGAAAGCGGGCAATCTGTCAACACGCTCAGTAAGCGTTTTTACAGGTGCCATATGTACAGTAGTATCTATGGTTATGTCGTGCGCTTGTGCTGTAAAAGCGATTACTGCGTTTATGTGTATTGTCCTTCACTGCCCGGCAATCTCTCTCTCGTTACGTCACATCAAGTCCCTTTATAGGCTTGATATTACTAAATTGTATCGGCATTCTATTTGCTCCTGTTTGAGATACAATCATTACACGGCAGACGCATGTCGACCTCTCCTAAAAACGTCCCACATTAAAAATGCCATAAATGACCAATGATCCACATTATCTCAGCAAATAAGATGGGAACAGATGCGGTCCTAAGCAGAAGGGCTCTATCTTACATTCTGCGGTTTTGAATCCTTATTTTGCAATGCACAATCCTAAGGGCCAATGACTGTGCACAGTTACCCTGGTGTTACTAATTTTTACATGACCATGTGAATTGAGGCCAATTATATACATGTTGTCAGTGTACAACAACCGAAGAATGTATTTTGTGGATGAATCAAGGAAAGTGCCCAATTCGACTCGAAAATATTGACCTCAGATTGGGATTTGATAAGGTCGGGTGGGGTGGGGTGAGGGTTGTAGAACTGGCATTTTGTACGAAAAAAAGATTTGCCGTTCTTATAGTTTTGAAGCAAACCAGACGCTATATCTCAGGGACCATCATAGAGTAGAGATCGACTGGGACTTGCTTTTTGAAAAGAGAGGTAACCTCTAGCTTTTTCTGCATCAAGACTAACATTTCAATGGTTGCTCTTCCGAAAGAAGCATATACAAAGCTTGAACAAATTTATTTCAATTTAAAAGAATAGTCCAGGATGGGTTTACAACTATAGGACACCTATAAAATATTCTAAAAGTGCTATCTTAAATAAGTCTTAAGACTTACGGATTGATACGGAGAAAAAATGAATAAATTTACCGCGGACTTCAGTTTCTAGCCTTAAAGTGTTCAAACCTGCCTTATTAACAATTCATAACAGTTTCGTGACGTAGAACTCTCACTTCCTGTTTACAAAACTCGCGAACCGGTATAAACCAGTTCATGTCACATTAGTCAGGGTACCCTGCTCTATAGGGAACGTGTGTACAGTTTTTTCACTCGACAAGTGAAAAGAGCAACTGTAAACACTTGGCCTTGTGGCAGGGTTACCTTGACTTTTGTCTTATGTTGTAATGTTAGCATGACAGACGCTAGTACCTTGGTCTCACTTACCCCGCGTCAACCGGTGTGACCCCGTGTTTTTAGCAAGGCAAAACCGCAGGTTAACACCGTGATTTCCAGTGTGTGTTCTCAAGTACCCCGGGTTCAGTTGATTGGGTTGTTACGGAAGTCAATAACTTTTTCTCTTTCTTCTAACTTTTCTCTTGTTTATCTCCAAATTGTTAGGTAAATCACTATTTACAGGCTACAGCGGGAATGAAAACACCCTAGACTGGTAGCAGCATGGCTAAACTTATATAAGTATTCGGTCTCTAAAACATATTTCGCCCGGCCTAGAAATTATCTCACCCTTTCTGTAGGCCCTATACCGTGTCTGGTTATGGACCTGCATTTAGAAGTAGGCCTAGGGAGAAATTTATGAAAAAAAAACAATCTCAAATAATTTGCTTTCTCCAAGGGAAATACTTTTGCCGCGCAGCCACTAGCGGTAGTTCATTTAATATAATACCAGTCTATTTAGTGTGTACAATGCTGATAGGAAGTGGAGTTCATACAGCTCCGTATACCTGTAATCTATGGATAATTACACAAACACGGTGTTTAAAACCGCAGAACCCTCCGTTCGAGGTGGATCGAAATTTTAACACCGACCCGAGTAAACCCGCGTTCTCACGTTACTCGCGCTCAGGGTAACACTGTGTTACCTCGAGAGCGGGGTACGTGAGACCACACTATATGAAGATGCCGATGTGTCAAGCCTTCGGCAACCTAAGGAAAGAGGTCCTTTGTTTTTCCCTATCCATAAAAGCTCCAGAGAGGTGTAAGAAATGGCTGCATGCTATTGGGACTGACAAGTTTACGTATTCTTTCAACAAAAGCCGTGTCAAGACCACTTCGAGGAAAGCTGCTTCCTTAGGAACATTGCAGCAGAATCTGGACTTCGACCACCGAAGAGAACTCTTATAGCAGACGCCGTCCCAACGTTATTTATCCATAAGAATAGGCAGTCAACATCAAGCGGGCCAGTGAGAGAAGGTCTGCTGCTTTCGAAAAAAGGAGGTTTGTTTGAAAGTACTAGTATTATGCCTCGGATTTTTGACAAAATTGACATCGAACGTGTGTCTTGCACAATACCGCAGTCCCCAGCTAGGCTACGTACTCCATTGTCATTATTAGCCTACTGTACACTAACTGTTGCTATTGCCACTGTTGGGCCTAACGTTACAGTACGTAACGCAAAGCAAGTGAGAGTTCTACGTCATAACATTTTTTGATGGCTTCAAAAAATTATGTCACTTTAACCGCTGTTTTGTCATATATGGAAAAACGAAAACTTTCAATATATCTCAAGTTGAACCTTCATATTTTTCTCCATTTTGAGGAATTAAATGAACCCATCCTGGATTATTCTTTTAAGTTGAAAAACAGACTACTTTTTCTTTATGTTTCTGATGGGTCGCTCCATTGTTGTTTGAATTGTGCTGGTTCCCCGCCGATTATAGGTCTGTAGACATGTAAATGTGATGCTTGCGTATTTGGTGTAAACAACATTGAAAATGATAAAAATAGCTGCAATTCCCATTAAAATCCATCTGATATTGACCATTTTACAAGACAATTACTGTTTTTTACCTACATCATGAATAAACATGACCTACTTATGAAAATTTGTGACGCACAGAGAGGGACCTGTCAACTGGGTGTAATGTTATCCTTTGTTAGTTTAGCCTTTATTCCAAGGACAGCTGTAATTTTGGGATGCCACGAGCGGTTAATTTTGGAAGTAGCTATATAGTTCTTTGGAAATATTCAAACTACCAAAGTAGAAACTACCTATTAAGTAATTAACAGATAATTAATAAAGGAATAACAAAAGGAATACAGACACTGTGCAACACTTCACATCATACTTTTGCATAGCTAAATTTTCCACAAATGGTCAACCTTTGAAGAGAAATATCTTGAGAACAGTAAAAGATATTCAAATAGTTACAACGGATTTTGGAACAGGTGATCTTAATCTAGATTTTTTGAGTAGAACAACTGAATTTATTACATGTCCACAGATCTTTAACAATGACGAAAGCGAACCTCACATCCCATTTCATCAGAATATTGACTCACATAAAGTAATTAGAATTGCAAATGTTGTGGAAAGTACCGTAACTATATTATACGTGACAAAACCTTCCGGGGCAACTTTCACGCAAAAACACCTGCGTGGTATCCACAGAAACATTCTTGCTTTTTCCTTTGCTTCAGTTTTCATTGTTAACATGTATTCAAGGGTGGCAGAGACCGGTAAAGAGCCTCCTAGAAGCTTTGGGTTAATTACACAAAAAGGGGGCACCAACATGGTGCTTATTACTTGACATCCAAATAACACTATAGAGTATGACGCCAAACACTTTAACAACGCTCGTAATTTACTAATTGTGAACCAGAATCCAGACAAGCAGATTTCGGCCAGCAATCGGGAATAAGCGAAAGGGAGAGTATAGGTATAGGATATATCACCTCCATGATAGGTATAGTGAAAGAAGTGGAGAACTAAAAGCGCATTTCAGAAAGCTTTTTGTCGTAAATGCAATGACATTCAATTTCTATAATAAGTGAGCGAGAAGCGCAGTAAACGGGGGCGTCGATCTGATTTTGGAAGTGGGGGGGGGGGACATCTGACCTAAAACTTCTCTCCTGTGTTAGTGAGGAGTCTAGAAGAGGAGGGTACCCAGATGCAAAATGGCGCCAAATGTTTCAATACATGGGGTTACTATGAAAATTGGGGGTATACTTCATTATCCAAAGGAAAAACTGCATGGAGGCTCAGCTAGGGGAATGTTTGATTTGCCGACATGGGGCCAAGCGCCCTGACTGGGGCCAGCTACTCTAAGCCCTGATAGATGCAATGGGTTGCGAAATTATGTTGACCACAAAATATAAGGCGCGAGAAGCACGCCAAAAATTGGGGTTATATTGGAAAAGATTTAAAAATTTTGTTTTCGTTAAGAAAAGTTGAAAAAGTTTGGGTTTTTAATAGAGAATCTGCCCTACTTAAGAGCAAACCAAGACATTTGATGGAGCGACTGCACGGTCTCCGTCAGGGAGTACATTCTTCATCTTACCCATTAAGGCTCCCAGACGAAACTGAATTTTTTTTCCTACAACATATGTTTGCCACGATGGTGAGTCTGAAGGAAGAATCTTCTAAAAGACACGGAAAAGAGGTTAGAACTTCGCAACGTTGCATTTTCGTGTTCCTCTAGAATCAGGACTGCAGAAGTGGAACCTTTAACGTTGAATAAATCCAATATGTTTGAAATGACGGGCGTTATAGCTAGATAGAACTGAAGATGAAAGCGCATGTAGCGCGCGGAATTTTTTTGAAGTTATAGAAAGAATTGTGACAACTTACTGCCTACGGACCTGACAAAGAGTCACGTGGAATACCTTCTGAGCATATCTATGTCTTCACCACTACTCGCCTACATGTAGTGTTTTAGTTACCTCACTTTTAAGTTTCAGGTGACAAAAAGTGGAGGGGGGGGAACAAATGTGTTAGTGTCCCCTCCTCTCAAAGAAGTGGAGGGGATGTGTCCCCCGTCCCCCCCCCCCCAAATCGACGCCCCTGGCGGTAAAAATGTCTTGAAAATGTAAAACGGCAAAATACGTACTTCCAATCTTTCACCTCATGCGACAAATTTGATAAGTAAAAGATCCCATATTGATGGGAGGCCCTAAAGAGTTTGGAGAATGTAAATAAATTCCGAAAATTGTTGAGATCAGAATAATTTCCCTCATCATTACTTTGATATTGGTCATAAGATGGAGTGCAGACCGTGACGAGTGCGCGAGAAGCGCTCCGAAATTTTGCATTAAATGTAATTTCAATGACTACATTCAGGCTCTGCATCGAGACACTTTCAATTCCCCAACAAACCTATCTGGTCTTCTACTTTGGAATTCGTAAAAAAAGTTTCAAAGCTTGCTGCTTTGCTTTCCCGGGAGTTGTTATCGGAAGGTATTGATAATAAGCACATCACTGAGATAAGGTTTGAACCGCGCGGAGCGCGCGTAAAGTTTGATAGCTTGCGAAAGATTTCTGAAAGTTCGGATAGTTTTGGAACTATATGTGATAGAAAATGATAAAAATAAATTCATCACTTGGTTGAAGTTCGGAGAGTTTGGGAACTATATGTGATAGAAGATGATAAAAATAAATTCATCACTTGGTTGAAAATACACCTCTTCTTACCACTACAGAAATCTACAGCTTAAACGCCTTTTGGGATCATTTTAAAAATTCTTCAAAATCAGAAATCGATTGGGTGGGCACGCGCCCCTACGCCCCCCGTACCGGCATTACTGGCTCGATCATCTCATTTGGGAAATCAGCAAGACTCTTATTTAAGGCCCAGCTGGCGGTGTCATTCTGTTGCGACAAAAGAACATTTTTGCATCTATGATTAACGTATAGGAGCAGGAGCAAGAAATATACAGAGTTTCAGCTTTCAACTCCCGAGCTAAACTCGAATCCACGACAACATGTTTTGATTATAAAGACTGAAAAACTTGCTTGAATTCCAAAAACTGAATATGGGCAACATCATCATTATCAACAGACAGTATTTAGCAAGGAATTCATATAGGCCTACGACAATCTATCGACTCAAAGACAGCTAGTGCAGTGTCTACCGGAGGCGAAAGGGTGCTAAAAGTACATAAGTTTTCATTTTCATTTTCTCCCCTCTTTCCATTTTTTCTCATTCTTTGTTTTCCTATCCTTTCCTCTATTTTTCTTTTTTCATCTACCTTCATTTTGCGCCCCCTGGCCCAAGGTAGGGGGACGGCTGCCCCTCCCTTCCCCTCATTGATACGTAACTGATCCATTGTAGCCTGAATATAAAGAAGACGAATTAACAATTAAGAAATCTAGACGAAGAAAGAAAAGAGCAGGATCTGTTTTGAAGGTGGCTGTGTATGCTTATCACTTGCACTGCAGGGATCTGCTATTTGCCAATAAGCAACTGCCTGCTTGTACTAGTACAAGTTTTGCAACTAAACTGGAAACTGTGTGATCTTTTTAGGCAAGTGGGCAGAGCTAATGGTTTCTTAGGAAACGATGGTTTTGCACAAACATTGTATCTGAATATATCTTCGGACAGTTCTCTTATAAACTCCCGTTTTGTTCAGTTCTCTAGGCAAAGGAAAGGGGACAGAGTGCACATAACGACACAGTACTAAGGTTACAGTTACTGGCGTTAAGGTTTAATGTAGCGGCCATAGGCCAGTGGGTTTTATTACACTCTGAGTGCAGAAATAGTTAAATCTGTTAAACTGACCATGTGTTAATTAACCGCTTAGAGAGGCATCGGTGGTAAGGCGATGTACACGTTGTAACACCATATACACCAAACCAGACCGCCGAATAATTAATGGAAAAATACACTAGTCCTAAGTATCATTTGAATGAGTCGTAGAACTTATTTCACCTCAAGCGAAAAAATACGTCAAACTGTAGATTTTGGCTGCCATTTTGGATTTCTGCATTTTAGCAAAAATGTTCAATAGTTATGAACTGGCACCCACCGGATTTGGAATCAGCACGCTATCACAAACAGAATGTTGTCAACTACTTTGAGAAGTACTACCAATAGCCTATACGACCCTCACTCTTCCGTTGCTACGAAAAATCTACTGACCCAAAAATCCAATGCATATGGTGACTAGAGACCAAGGTCAAAATGGCGGAATTTTCATCCAAGGAGGTAAATGTGGGCCAAAATTTGCAGTGTCTCCACCAACCGGTCATTTCCTCTTTGCGTGTACTTTCTCTAAACATTGTGCTATATGTATAGAGGTTCTTCACTTTCTGGCCGTCACTGAACATGCGCAGAAGGTGTGTTATCGATTCGCGCGCACGACAAGACCTTAGTTACAATTG
>WURT03047812.1:0-14423 GCA_009936505.3 Holothuria glaberrima
TGGCTGTCTCCTAAAATTTACTTCAGAGAAACAGTCAGAAGCTTTCCTCTGTAACTTCCAAAAGATGAAAATCAAAGCAGCGTTCTATTCTATTAAAAACAAAAGCAAGCAGATATTTCCACTATGTACAGTGACTGACCCAAGTTAACACAAGAAGTGAAGCCTGAATAGTGAGAGATTCTCCTAGCTGCTCTTTCTTTTTACTTGAAAAGCCTCCCCTCACAAAACTAGAAATTACAGCCAAACCTCTGTAACAGTTATTATTATAGGATGGTATGCATGCCCCACTCTGCTAATTCAGGAGAACAGTCACCTAATTATCATAATTTTGGAAAACGCCCTAGCTGGTACCTAACCTTCCTCTTATACCTAGCACACAGAAGCCGCCAGCTGCAAGCAAAATCCTGCCAGGCCAAGTCTAACGATATCCCATAACATGCCACTGGCTGACCCACAGACACTCCCCTTACTTAAGAGTAACCTTCGTGCCTCAGAGTAGGTCATCCCATCCACTGACCAATCAACACAAAAAAGGAATACTAAATATTCAACAAGATCACCCTAAACTCTGAATGAACCGGCATATTTCCAACCAAATTTTCATCCAAAAGTACCATATCAGCATCAGTTTTATTTTGTAAAGTTTGGTTAAGAACCGTCGGCGTCCCTTATCAACCCTATTCGTCACTGTACCTGCACCCTAGTTCCCTTCTACTAAGTACACCCCAGGGTAGCACTGACCAGAAAAGGAACTAAGAAGCGAAACACTTGCTCCCTGCTAATGGACTTAATGGACAAAAGGTCACTCTGGGTTACTAGAAATATGCAATACACTTGGTAAATGAGAAGAGCCTACAAAGACAAAAACACAATGTCAACTTTAAAAAAGTTGACTAATACATCAAAAGTACTAGAAAAGGCAAACAGTTTAAAAGGATTAAAACACAAGCAATGATTAAAGCAATACACATGATACAAATCTATACCCAGAATTTACCCTGGTTACATACAGCTTTGTGTTACAAAAGCTATCGAGTGCAAATTTAACAGCCTCATCGAGCAGTTAGACCGACAAGAAGCTAGCAATTTTTGAACTGAAAAATAAACTTGAAGAAACACAGAAGAAATCCATGAAGATGAAAGAAGACCACACGAAGCTTGAAAAACTACAGAACTCAAATTCAGCGGCTCTCAACAACCTTCAGCAGTATACGAGGAGAAACAGCATTCGGGTTTATGGTATCGAAGAGGTCCAAAGAGAGAATACCAGTGAAATCATTCAGAAACTAGCCCCAGAAAAATTATCTGTCAACATTACTGATGATCAAATTGATAGGTCTCACCGTGTAGGCCGTCAGAGTGAGGGTATGAAAAGGGCGATTCTCTTCAAGTTCACTTCGTACCAAAGTAAGCAAAAATTAATGAGGGCAAGAAGGAAGATAAAATCGACGGGCATTGTTATTAAGGAGAACTTAACACAAGAAAATGCAAAATAACTGAAGAAAACACAGGGACACGAGAAAGTCACCAATAGCTGGATCATGGACGGTCGGATTATAGCCCTCGTTAAAACAAGTGCTGGTCATGAACTGATGAAAGGAAAGTCACCAACAGCTGGACCATAGACGGTCGGATTATAGCCCTCGTTAAAACAAGTGATGGTGATGAACTGATTAAAGGAAAGTCACCAATAGCTGGACGATGGACGGTCGGATTATAGCCCACGTTAAAACAAGTGATGGTCATGAAAGGAAAGTAAATGTGAACAGCTATTCAGATTTAATGAAATTATAATGAACGATACAGTCTCTCTTTAATTGTGAGTATTTCATATTTTAATTGAATGGTCTGATTCATTTGTCTTGCTCACTTAGTTAATTGTTATAAACCTTTTTAATGCTTTCTTTTGAGGTAAAATTATCTTTTTTTTTGTCTTGTTTCTTTCTTCTTCTATGACACCGATTGTATGTTATCTGCTATTGAATTGTTTGTTTATATACTTTGGGTCTATTCTGTATACCTGAAATTCATCTTAAAAGTAGTTGCTTTACTGTATAGTGTAATTTGAGTGGTTCCCCTGGTAACTTCGACAGTGCTTTTGATAACTGCCTTTACCATACTGTAAGTAGCTTTTGTGATATCCCATGCTCTGGCAACAATACCTCCTTGCTTCATATAAACATCAGAAGTCTTGGGAAAAACTATGATTCGTTAGTCAACTTTATACATTCTCTCAATCATTACCTCTTTACCCTCTTGGCGATTACATGAAGCCTGGTTGAACAATCACTCTCCTCTAGAAACTATGCAAATTGATGGCTATAAACTCCTATGTAAAAGCAGACCGGACAAACGAGGGGGTGGTGTTGCTATCTATGTCAGAGAAACTTCAAACAAAAAGATACGACCTGACTTAAGTACTTGTAATAATGTTTGTGCTGAATCTCTTTTTATTGAACTTGAAAGTAAAACTTGCCGAAATACCATAGTAGGCATTGTCTACAGACCGCCTGGTGGTCAAACGAATGTTTTGTTGATCAGTTAAGTGTTTGCTTAGAAAAAATAAATAGTGAAAAATTTTCTTGCAGGAGATTTCAACATTGACCTTCTAAAAGCCCATGAATCTAATGAAATCCAATACTTTCTCAACACATTAGCAATGTATTCTTTCCATCCTTTAATTGGTAAACCGACAGGGACCACGAGCTCTACGTCTACTTTAATTGACAAAATATTTGCTAGTAATATATACGTGGGAATGGAAAGTGTTATTCTGGTTGATGATTTATCCGACCCTCCAATTTTTTGCATCTTCAAAAATACAACTGTGAAGGAACCAGCTCGTCCTATTTTTAAGAACAATACTAGCCGTAGAAATGTTAATCATCTGATCATATGGTGGATGAATTGAGTTAAATTGACTGGTCGATTATAAGCAATGATCAAGACGTACATTCATCTTACAGAAGGTTTAGTAAATTTTTGACTCAAACATTCAGTAAATGTTGTCCTCTGACCAAAGTAAAACCAAAACTTAATCTCCAGAAATCTCCTTGGATGACTAAAGGGATATTAGATTCAGTTAAACGTTAGAACGAACTGTATACTAGCTACAAGCAAAATACTACTGCAGATAGAAAATTACATCATGTTAAGTACAAAAATGTTCTGACTAAAATAATTGTAAATGCAAAAAAGATGCATTACTGTAATTTATTCCAAGGATCTAAAAGGGACACTACTCGATTGTGGAAGATAATTAATATTCTTCTTTGTAAAAATAATACAATAGAGTGTAGTAAAGTGTACGAGGGTACTGATGAATTGGTTACTAATGAAAAGGATATTGCCTATGATTTCAACGATTATTTTTCTTCTGTTGCAAAGAGTCTGTCTGACAACTCACCTGCTGGCAAAAGTTCCCTTCTAGGATATATGGATACTAATGTCATAAATTCCTTTCTGTTGTTTCCTACCGATGTGCTTGAAATAATGTCATTTATTCTTAAACTTAAGAGTGGAAAAAGTTCTGGGTACGATAATATTACAAATGATATTCTTTAGAGTGCGGTATACATTGTCTCAGTGCCACTCACGTAATTAACCTATCTTTTACAAAAGGCATATTCCCTTCCGACCTTAAGGTTGCTAAGATTGTTCCAATATTTAAGACAGGTGATCCTAAGATTTTTTCAAACTATAGACCTATTTCCCTTTTGCCTTCAATTTCTAAAGTAACTGAACGTTTAGTTTATAACCGATTATACAAATTTATCACGAAACACAACTTACTTTATTCTAATCAATATGGTTTTCATAATAATCATTACCTACATGGCTGCAATAAGTCTTATTGATAAAATGTCCCAGGGAATAGGAAGTAAACTTACGACGGCCGGTATCTTCATAGACCTATCCAAGGCTCTCGACACCATTGATCACAATATTTTAATGATTTAATTGTTTGCTTACGGTGTACGTGGTGGAGCATTTGACTGGTTTCAGAATTTTTTATGTGATAGGTGTAATTATGTCCAGTTTGATCACTCTACATCTTATCGTAAACAATGTAATATTGGTTTTCCCCTGGTTCAATACTGGGGCCGTTACTTTTCATATTATATATAAATGATATTTACAGGTCTTCTGAGAAACAAAGTTTCATTTTATTTGCAGACGATACCACAGTTTTTCTTCAAAATACCAACCTAGACCAAGTCCTCACTGATATCTCGTATGAATTTTCACAAGTATCTGAATGGCTGAGATCAAATAGATTACCTCTCAATATTCTCAAAACAAAACTTATAATTTTTGACATTAAGATCAATGACACAAGTAACGTAATTGTCTCACTAGCTGGTCACGAAATTACAATTGATAGAAATTTAAGCTGGAAAGAAAATGTATCTGTAGTAAGTAGTAGATTCTCTAGATCGAACGGTATTATTAACAGACTTAAGCATTTTTTTGCACACGCCCGTACTTTTGTTGTTGTATAATGAGGATGCCCTCATCCTTCCTCATATAAATTACAGTCTTTTACTCTGGGGGAATACTAACGTTATGTCACTAAGTAATTTGCATGAGATACAAAAATGAGCTGTTAGAAACATATGTCACGCACCGTATAGAGCCTGCAGTCTTCCCCTTTTCAGGAACTTAAGTACACTTACAATCTATGACCTTTATAAATATCAACTTGGCATTTTTGTATTCAAATCTCTTCATGGAATTCTTCCCTCACCGTTTGACAATTTTTATACAGATAACTCAAGTTTCTTTAGCTATAACACTAAGTCAAAACACTTTTTGTATCAACCATCATGGGCCTGGATCATGGGGGGACGGGGGTACGCGTCCCCCTCACTTTTTTGAAAGGGGGACATCGCCAAAAGTCCCCCCCCCCACTTTTGCAAAAATGATGAAAACTAAAATTTTTATTACGAATTGACACTTCATATTAAAAGCTAAATGTCGCCCAAATATGGCACCATTTGCCTTCCAATTTCATTTTTTTCTTTAAAGGGGGAGGGCACCCCCTCCCCCAGGACAGCGATTCGCAAATGATAAAAAGTCCCCCCCCCCACTTTTGGAGATGGATCCACGCCATTGTCAACCATACGTCAGAACAAAACTTGCCCATTCTCAATTAAGAAGCACTGGTGTGTAATTTTGGAATTCTCTGCCTACAGATATCACAGCCACCCAAAGTATAAACATTTAAAAAGAACCTGAAAAATTAGTTATTAAACAACAATTCAACTTAATATGCTGTTTTCCAGTATTTTACGCTACTTTTTTAGTTTGTCATTCTTTAATCTTTCCTCGTTTTGTGTGTGTGTGTACCTTATGTTTTGTATCGAAAGGGACCAGGCTCGAAAAGTTCCCTCTTATTCCTAGTTCTTCTACAAACCATTACTATCGCTATCATCTCTAAATTACTGTTCTACTAAGCCCTGAATTCTCAGTCATCCCTTTATTATGCTATTGTATTATGAATTTTCTTGTATTGTGTTTGCAATATTATCTAATGTAAGTTATGTTGAAGCAAAAATGGTTTGTAGAAAATAAACTTCAAACTTCATTTGAAAATGCTGAAGCGGCGGAATCTTTACCCGATGGCGTGGGCTCTACGGGCCCGTCTTAGGGCCCGTGTGGCGTGGGTACAGGGGCAACATGGAAGACCATGGGTGAAGCCCTCGGTACCTCTTAATAATTACAAAATTTTAGACATTAGAACGAAACATTCAATCAAGTTTTCAAATGGGTGATAACAACCATCGCAATGCCACTATTTTTAGCCCCTGAGCTGAAAGTTTCAGCTAAGCTATACTGTCGTACGCGACAAATTTCTATTAATTTTCGACATCGTGTTTAAATGCGTGACATTTCGCTATTTCATAAATTTGACGGAAATCTGGGTGACGTGTAGGTAGGGGAAATATCTTAATGATGCAACTATTTTCGATAAATGTGAACGTTATTTGACCTCTGGAGAGGGTTTTGTCTGAAAACCTAAAATTCCCTTCTTTTCCTTCATTTGTGCACTAAATGCTGAAACGTTTCATATAGATAGTTTGAATAGTGCTGGACCAAAGTTATATTTCCCAGTTGTTTTCGTTATCATTTGAGGGCCAAAAACAGTACTTTGTGGAAAAAAATTACGCTCAAAGGAATGCTATTCACATTTAAGTTTACAGAACGTCGAGAACTCCCAGTTGTTGTCATTATCATTTGAGTGCTCAAAACTGCAATGCGTACAAAAGTATACTGTACACATATTAATGTACAGGGTGTCTCGTGCTTAATCGTGTGCAAGCTTTTAAACAAAGTGCAGTATATCGACGACGATGACGTGCAGCGGGGGTCCTAGTAATGAATGACCGATATTGCTCGCCGGTACAATGAATGACCGACCTGTGTGAATGATTGCCCGTGATGTGTTATTGATTGCCTGACCCGTGAATGAATGCCCGACTGTGAATGATTGTCTGACCTGTGAATGATTGCCCGATTGGGAAAGGTTTTATTCTGAGGCCTAACATAGGCGACACCGTTATGAGGACTGTAGAGAGATCTGGACATGAACGAGAGGGGTGTTGCTAATTTAATTACAGTATGTGATTGTTGGGGATCTCGTGTTATTTTGTAGCTACTCTACTCATGTATTGGGTTGCCAGGATATACTACTTCAAGTTAAGGTAAATGTTGTCTGAGAAATGGGTGTCAAGGGAAGAGGAACTCCCTCCCTCTTTAAAAAAACGTAGCGCTTTGATTGAAAATGCAATGCTACATGTTTATGCTTTAGGGTTGTGTTAACTTTTCAAAACATTTTTCGGAAAGGAAAAACGTGCATTTTTGAAGGCGTAGGTATGTCAGTCTCGGAGGCAGGAATTAGTGTGCAGTCAGAGGGGGCGCCGCCACTGCAGAGGCACCATTTAAGCTTATTCTTCTTTGCCGGCCCCACCAGAAGTTGGTAATGGGGAGCATGATGGGGGTAATATTTCAAGCCCACGCGAGATAGCATTTGCGGCTATTACGCGTGCATGTTTTCCATTCCTATATAAGCAGTTATACAGCAATCTGTTGCGACACATTCACTTGATCTCCGAGTAAGATTTTCGGAAAAGAGATGCGGTTTTTTGGTTCTGATGGCCTTGAAAATATAGCTACGAAGTGAAGATTTTAGCATTCCCAGATTTCTTTTTAGTTTCCCGAAGGCGGGGAATACCTATGTAGTCACCCAATGCTGACCTTGCAAAACAACTGTAGCGTCGTGCATTTTAATGTCGACTATGATTCCGGTGAACCTGTTCAGTATTTGAAGACGAAGACACCATTTAATACATTTTTCTTGAGTCTGCGTCTTACGCCATTCGGGTCTGCTGCCAATAGTTCTTTCATAGTGACGAGCTGAACAAAAAGCTTCGCCTGTGAAGAGGTCATGTATCGGTTTGTATTTCCTAGTAGTTATTTTGCTTACTCTGGGGCACAATTTTATAACACTCAAATGACTTGTTACGCTGTAAGTAAACATCGCGTTTCAAAAGAGATCTACTTCACACGGACGCCGAGAAGTATGGTGGTATGAAAGACACTGACGTACTTCGACTATAATGTTGGCAGCTTGGGGGAAAATCCGTTCTCAATCACATTACACAAACCCTTCGTGAAACATATCACAATTCAGTTTTGATTATACAGGGCTTGAAAATCTCAGCCTGCTACTGCTAGGACTGTAACCAACCCCTCCCGCAGGTTACGGTCCTGTTGAAGCCTCAACGAAGCTACAAGGTGGGGCAGTTAAGTCGCGTGAGATCGGCATACGTGATACTACCGATTAACTGCTTTCAATGTCATTCAAGTCAGCTTCGTCGCCTATATCGCTGCGATGCTGATACGATGTACAGTCTTTTCAAACATCTGTGCAATATAAAACAATAACTTTGTTAACCACATTTATTCTTTCAGTGCTTCGGGAGTTCAATAAATATTTTTTTTTCACCTATTTTTATCTCTTCGTTTTATTTTGAACGTACTTATGGACAACTTGAGTTACAGACGACACGAAAATATTGCGGCCGGACTACACACTTTTCCATGGCCTAGGATAAGCTGAGCTGTGGCAACGTTGTTGCTCTTGTTTGACTCCGTGGTGTAGTCAAAGGAATCTATGCGATGGTGATGACGCACACGCGTGTGCGTACGTGTTCACACATGACACACGTATGTACAATAGTGTGCACTGTGCAGGCCTGTGATGTGGTAATCGTGATGTGATTGTGTTTTCATTAATCAAGAGCTTGAAAAAGAAAAACTTTCATCTTCAAGTTTGTTCAATTGTCATTTTCTATGCAACTATATTAATAGGAGAAAAGTATAAATTTTTCCATTTTATTATAGGTGTTACAACTTAGTGCACTCGTATTTTCGCAAATCTCAAAAAACCCTCGTCGTCCCTAAAATAGCCCTCATAAAAGCAAAGGCCAGACCGATTTCGTTCTGAAAAGAGCCCTCGTAGTTGAAAAATTTTGAGCCCTGGTACCCCACCATGGGTTAGCGCCTTAGACTAGTAAATTGGAAAAATTAACTGTTACCATGGCAACGGTTGCTATTGCAGCTGGCATTGTCGAATATAGCTCAACATGCAAAGTGACAATTATATCTTATCCTCCTCAAGAAGTGAGGAGATAATAAGAAGAAAACAAAAGATAAGTGAAATGAATAGGTTTCAGATGAACGGGTTGGACACTCCACTCGATGGCTTGGTTTTAGTGGCCCGTCTTGGCCTCGGTGGGGCCACGGAAACATTTAACCATGTCTTCAAACGGCACAGGATGACCTCCGTCAAACATCGTTATATATGACCATATTTCTACAATAACATAAGACGTGGGCGATGTAGCCAGTAATTGGCCTTGACAAATTCACCCTATTAAAAGGGAGTTTGAGAGGGGAGCGTATAGGTGAATTTGACGAGACATTATTTGAGCGAAATGTCAGCGTCCGTGTTTTAAAAAATTACATTTCAAAAAAAAAAAAATGTATGAGAAAATCCTTCATTGGGATATTTATCTTCCAGCACTCTACAACGAAAATTTTTTCCCTCAAATTCCTGGGCCCAATCGAAGGCACATGGCCATTGTAGGCTGGGGCCCAGGTCCCATTTTTTTGTTGAGGAAAACGTTGCATTGATATAAAAATAGAGAGTTAGTACGGAAGAAAATGTCACGGGAGGGGACGTCTTTACTTTACAACCACCCCTCCCCCTCAAAAAATGACAAGATATATCACCTTCCACCCAAACTCTTGTCTTGCCTGCCTAAATCAGACTAACGGACTGCAGATTTGATGGAGGTTGGAAACCAGTGGCAACCTCATTTTAATTTTACAAATAAGCTTCTCGCGACGCGTAACGTGGCCCTACGATGAGACTATCCCTGAAAAATTGTGTGTGTGAATCCTGTCACGTGGCTTAAGCAATGAAACTCACCTGTCAAGCTGGCCTATTAAATTACTCTTCCCAAAATCACATCAACTCTCTGGCAAAGGCCCAAAGGGGAAAAGCAAATGTTACTCCCAAAGGGGTTCTGCCCCTCCCTGCCCCCCCCCCGCGACTGAGCTACGTCCCCGAAAGGTCGTGTAGTACCGTAGTGAAAGTCATCAGATTTACTAATGAGTAATGGTGGTTCGTCGTTAAATACCGATAAGAAGAAAACTACACAAGGTATTGTCAGTAGTAGGATTCACCCTGAGAACACTTAATCATGTGACCCTGTCACCGTATGGTTGGAGACTTGCATAACTGGTTGGCTGTACTAAGCTATGTATAGTGCATTACGTATACACAATAGTACATTGGTAGGATGAACTGTAAAATTTTGTTTACCTTCGAAAGGTAATTGGTGGTCATTGGAGTCGTGCAAAATAGCCCTTATTGCAAGGTTGGGCCATGTTGGGGTCGAGGAAATGACGCCCCCTTCAAGGTAGGCTACGCCACCCCATCCTGTCGAAAAGTTTCCCATTTCGTCGGAAGTCCCTGATGAGCACTATAATGTATATGTTATCCCCGGCGGAGACAATTCACCCCACTCTACCGTTTACTCCCACTTGCTCTTGAGCAGGAGCAGATCTTCGATAAGAACCCTTTTTCAAATTTCCTGCACTGGAACCTCGAAATTTGCATCCGCCATCCTTTCGGCAACCTGTTGCCTTTGCTCGGGTTTCGGGTTGCTTCCCTCCGTCGGGGACCTCCCCCTCCTCGGGCAAATCTGGGCACTACCTTGCAGGCTGATGTTCCACTTTTTAAACAATCGGATCACCGATCCATGAAGCTGCATACAGAACCTGTAATTAACTTTGATTGTTGCTATGGGGCTATGGACATTTATCGTTAAAGGTGATACACGATGGGATACAGCCGAAGAACATACGGAACTTACTGCAAGCTATAGGCAGATGCCCAGACTTGACTCAAATATTCAAACACAAGTACAGCATGGTAGTACTTCCATGAGTACAGCGAGAAAGATGTTAACAAATAGGCCTTAAGCACACTGCGTTACAAACAAGTACGCTTAGATTTTCAATGAGCTCTATTTGTTAACATCAATATTAGCTCTTCTCTTTCTCACTGTCCTTGTGTTGGAATAGTTTCTACAGAATGTTTATTTTGTCATCGACAAATACGCAATAGGTAGTATACATGGTCACGTTACATTTACTGTTTGCGTAACAGATATCACATGCCTAACGATGTCATAACAAGCGTGAAAGGTACTTGCAACGGCCTTACTGGCAAGCAGAACCTCTGTTGGATCTTTAAGAAAACTTTTGGACAACCACACAACTTGGTATGTATTAAAGTAAGTACAGTGTAGCCCTAAAGCACTTAGTTGGTTTGTTGGAACAGGGATCCTTCCAGCTCCCCGTTCTTAACGTCTGAGCATGGAGCTCTACTTTAGTAATAGGAGCTGCAGTGCATGCCTGAGTGTACTCGGATGTCGTTTATTGACGAGGGAGTTGCTAGCTCGGCCCTGATCTTGAATGATTTGAGGGTTTTGCTTTGTCGCTCATCTTTGTTCTCCTCGATCGATCTTTCTGCTGTTTTCTCCATACTCATTATGTCATATAAGATGTGATCGAAATGCTAAAGGTGCATTTTTTGTATTAAGTAGGCCTATGATGGTGTGCAGTTTAGGGCGTGCAAAGCAGTATTTTTGACTACGAAAGTCAAGTTTTTTTTGTTTTTTTTTTCTTTTTCTTTCTTTTTTTTTTACTTCTAACCCCAACCCTGAGAATAACTTTGAACCTTGAAATAACTACAAGCTAACAAAGGATTCCTTTCAGAGAGAAACTTGCAAACCTGGAGCATGTCTCCCCTAATCCTTCTCAACTCCAGGGTTCTTAGCCCAAGATGCTTAAGTCTAAGGTGATAAGGTAGATTTCTCACTTCAGGTATAAGGCGAGTGGCTCTCCTCTGAACTTGCTCTAAAAGAAATTTGTCCTTTTCATAGAAGGGACTCCAGGCCTGTGCGGCACAGTTGAGATGGGGTCTTACTAACTGCTACAAATTTGGTACAATTTCTTTACTAAAATTATTAAAATTCCTCTTGATCAATCCAAGCACCCTATAAGCCCTTGCAAGAACCTGCGCACTGCCTTGATGTCTTTAAACCACCTGTAATAACCACCCCTAGATCTTTCTCAAAAGTCACATTATTCGAAATGCTACCATTCATTGTATAATTATAGCTGGAAATTTTAGGACCAAAGTGAAGGACTTTGCACTTATCAGCATTAAAAGACATTTGCCAAGTCTGAGACCATGAAAATAACCTATCCAAGTCTTTTTGCAGCAATGAGGCATCATCCTTATCACTAACCTTCCTATAGAGCTTAGCATCATCAGCAAACTTACTTATACTAGACGTGAGAGAGCTATCAATATCATTTATGAAAATTAAGAAAAGAAGTAGGCCAAGAACAGATCCCTGTGGTACACCACTTGAGACGTTTTTTGAAGAAGAGAAATTACCATTAACAACAACTCTTTGAGATCTACCACTGAGCCATGAATTGATCCAGTCAGCACACCTGCCCTTGATGCCTAACATACGCAATTTTACCATGAGTCTACTTAAAGGAACTTTATCAAAGGCTTTTTGAAAATCAGGGTAAATGACATCAACACTGGAACCAGAATCAAGAGATAAAGAAACATCCTCAAGAAAGCTCAGTAAATTAGAAATACAAGAACTACTGGGCAAGAAACCATGCTGAGACAGATTGAGTAACCCATTATCTAAAAGATACTTAAGAAAAAAGTCCTTGATGAAAGATTCCATGAGTTTGCACCCAACACTGGTTAAAGTGACCGGCCTGTAATTACAAGGCAAGCTCCGATCCCCCTTTTTGAAAATTGGAGAGACATTAGCTATTCGCCATTCAGCATAAACAAAGTTTAAATCCAGACACTTCTGAAAAATAATTGATAGAGGAACTGACAAAATCTCAGAGCATCTATGAAGGATGGCAGGATGGATCCCATCTCGCCCAGGGGCCTTACTAGCCTTTAAACTCTTTAATTTATTACAAACCAGTTCTCCTGAGAAAACAACATCACTAATTGAAGAAGAGTTATCAGAATCCCCACAAGTACCCACGACAGATGATTCCTTGGTAAAAAAAGATACAAAATAATCATTTAACAAATTAGCCATATCCTGATGGTCACAAACTAATGAAACATCCTTACCTTAAAGTGGCCCAACACCCTCCTTAAATAGCTGCTTAGACCTGACATAGGTATGAAAAGATTTTGGATTAACCTTAACCTCCTTGGCCAACTGCTTTTCAAACCTAGCTTTGGTGTCCTTAACCAAATTTTAAGTAAGACCTCTTGACTCTTGACTCTTGTAGACTGCCAAGTCATCTGAAATCTTATTGACCCTATAGAGATGCCAACATTTACGTTTCTTCCTAGCTGCCCTAAGTACCTCCCTAGAAATCCAAATTGGCCTATTTTTACCACAGCTTTCTTGAGTAGGATATATAACTTTGTAGTGTCAGAAACAATATTCCTGACAACACTCCCAAGCCTCATCAGGGCCTAAGTGATACAAACGAGTAGCCCAGTCTATGGTAAGAAGCTCTTCAGCATGAGTACGTTAGCCGTACCGAAATTTAGAACAGTCTTGTCACTACTTTGAGGTTTGCTGAAACAACATATTTCAAAACAAATAAGGTCATGGTCACTACGTCCTACCTTACCACCACTAGCTACATTTCTAACCATTTTTTCATCAGTACTTAACACCAAATCCAGACAATTATCTTCACGAGTGGGAAAAAGGACATGCTGGGTGAAGAAACCATTAGAAACCACCTCAAGAAAATCCCTCCCATGTGAACCACTAGTACATGAATGCCAATCAATATCAGGAAAGTTGAAATCCCCAAAAACAACTGCCCTCTTAGACTTTTCTAAAACTTTTCTAGCAAACTCTGGTTATTTTCAGCACCAAAATTTGGTGAACGATAAATAATGCCAACAAGTAGAGTGCCACACCCATTGTTTGGACTAAGTTCACACCACAAGCAGTCCGAAAGCCCAGCAGACAACTTTTTGGTGACTTCGACACAACTTATACTGTCCTTAACATACACTAAAAACCCTCCACCTCTACCACAGACAGTATCAGTCCTATCCTGCCTAAAAATTTTGTACCCAGGAACCTGAATTTCAGAATTACTAACTTCACTATTGAGCCAACTTCCAGTAACCCCAATTATGTCTGGATTGTCTATGAAAATATGTGCAAGAAACTCATTGAATTTATTGAAAATGCTGCCAACTTTGACAAACATGACCCTCATTCCGCAAACCTCCCTAGATAAGTGCTTCCCCTTGCTACTCTCAAAATCACTCTGAACACAATTGAATTCAGATACCCTCCCCTTTTTGGCCAACCTCACCCCTGAACCTAGTTCGACACCTGAGAGTCAACAGCCCGAGAAACCAGCCTACCCAACTCGTTAGCCCCTATGCTTGACAAGTGTAACCCATCTTTGGCGAAAAGTGTTTACAAAACCAGCCCATGTATCAACAAGTGTAATCCTTGAAGTGTGCATTCATTTTTTAGCCCTTTATTGAATCCCAGAATTTTGCCCAAGAGACCCTCCTATCGAAACGGGGGAGAAAACCACACACAACCACTTTAGTACGAGTGGACTTAAGCCTACAAATCAAGTCTTTATATTTTGACCTAAGCAAACCTTGATTGTCCCGACTAAGATTACCTGTGCCCACCTGCACAGTATACATGTTCATATATATATATCTATATATATATATATATATATAAATGAAAGAAATCTTCCCATTTGTCCGTTACGTAATCGGTTCACCTTCATAATAT
>WURT03047834.1:0-11358 GCA_009936505.3 Holothuria glaberrima
GCCGTCTCTGGCGCTTTTGCGCCAGAGCGCCAGACTATTTTCGAGCCCTGCCATCCCGGTATAGTTACCAACGAAGGACTGACTTCGGATGTAGTCACTTAGATGGATAAGGCAGGTATTGGTGGAAAAGCCTGCCCTAAAGCCTGATTGGGAAGCCTTACAAAATTTTGTTATCATTCAGATACTTCTCCATCTGGACAAAAAAAGCTCTTTCAAGTAATTTTGAGGTAACACTGAGGATACTTATAAGCTTGTAGTTTCCCACTTCCAGCCAACTATTCTTTTTGAAAAGGGGCTTAACACGGGCATATCTGGAATCAGCTGGAACAATATGGGTTTCAATGAGTAAATTACTTATTTGAGTCAGCTGGTCTTTTAGAATGTCTGCCCCATCCTTTAAAAACTTGGCAGGGATTTCATCAAGGCCAGTACCTTTACTAATATTTAAAGCACATAACTCATTGAAAACAAAATCAGTGGACACCTTAGACAACTTAAAGGAATTAGGAACTATGCCCTTCTGAAGGTAATAATTTCTGAAGGCAGCAGAATTAGTGTCAAATGTACCAGATGATAGGGCAAACATTCAACAAGTCTATGAGAAATATTAGTAAAAAAATCGTTTATGTAGTTAGCAACACGATGAGTGCTAGAACAAACTTTGTTATTGATGTTGAGGACAATCTGAGCTTCACTGTTGTTGGGTGAGGAAGTTGACCTCCTCTCTACGTGCTTTCCGAAAAAGGTCCTACAATTTCCTCATCCTCTTGGTCTCAGAAATGAAAAGAAAGTGGATACAAGTTAATCTTTAATTTCCAATGTTATTTTCCACCCCAGTAATTTTAGGGGCAGAAAGTCAGTGGCGGAAACTATCGGGGCAGAAAGAAACGGTAGCCTAGTGACCATGGCCATTGGCCTACCCAAATTTAAAGAGTTACAAATTTATACTAAGTGGCTGAAAACTTAAGGAGGGGTGCTATGTGATTTAAACCCTAACAGTAACACTTATTTTGCAGTAAAAGCTAGGAGCTTAGGCTAGGTAAGCATGAGCCATGAGTCAATCAATAGGCCTACAGTATCTATTATCTACGTATCATTACCCTCAATCAGGGCTGACTCCCAGGACTGTGCATCCTGTTACATCGCCAGGGCACACAATTCACAGTCACGGCCCTTGTCCTTGAACAAAACTTATTGCTTAACGATACAAGTATAGAATGCAGGGCCACTCCTGAACACCACTTAGCATCCAGGTGTGCAGATGTGATGTGACACTGTTTATCTTGCACCCTTAACTTTGACCCCGCATCCAAGTATCCGCACATCCACTTCAAGACAGATATTCATGAAATCATTCTCTCTGCATCCAAGCATCTGTGCATCTACTCCAGAGATTGTTTGTGGTCTCACTAAGGAATGGACAGCAACGAGTCATTCTCAAATTAAAGTTACCTGGTGTAGCCTATGCATATTCCCAGGTTGATATTGGTGAAATCATTCACATTGAAAAATAGTTCCAAACAGGTGATTTTGAGAACGATCCTTCATCCTACCTTTACCCACCAGTTTGCTGCAAGTGTTGACCAGTTTCCCCCTAACCCCCTATTAATATGTTCAATAGACTGGAATTATGTCAACTTTAAAAATATTTAATTTTCATTCAACACCTCGGTAGCTCATGTGTCCTTTGCACTAATACTGCCGGTTGCAGTGGCTCCTTTCTTGCTGTGTTTGTCCATACATACAGTAGCTGCTCGCTTTTTTATTATACAATAAAATTTGCAAATGTCAAAATTTTCTGGTTACTAAAATTTGTCAAGTAATGGAATTTTTTGCAGATCTTTGTTTTTTTATTTTGTTCTTTCAATTTTGAAATGAACAATAACTTTTCTAGAATTAATATTTCTTCAATTAGCAGTACAAGTTTCTTTTTCAGAATGCCATTCAATTCTGTTTTTTTGTTTTTTTTTTTTTTTTTGAATTTCATTGTATCTTCCAGATTTTTGGAATGGCTTTAGTTTTTTTTTTCATTCCAGCAAATCTCTTCTTTGGGAATTCCTGTTCAAAAAATCAATTACTAATCAGGTGTTGAAACAGTACCTCCCTTTAGAGTGCAGTGCAGTGGCAAGAAATGTTGAAATGAACAGGAAATGGCTTTGTTTATAGTTGATGAGGTGAGGATGCAAAGGTTAATGTTGGGACCTGGATGAAAAGTTGAAGATGGGATAGAATGTATGGCATGGTGAGGTGAAATTTTTTCGTAATACTGCTTCCCTTTCCCAAAAACTCCACCCCGAGACCTTAAATACACTTAACTGAATATAGATTTCATACACACATATTAACAGCCTTTGTGGCAGTAGGAAGCACTTTTTTGCAGTACTTACACTGTATATAGCTGGTAGATCTATGCAATTTCTTGGCATCTGGGAATCAAGATACTGTAGTTAAGCACTTGAACACAAAGTTTGTATTGCAACTTGTACATCTTATTAAGCTCTTTGAAAAAGTTGTGATTGGAGAAAGGGGACTGGGGCTCCAGGGGTAGGGTGGGCCCTGCATTGGATCTGCACCCATGATGGCTGACTTTGCAGAGACATAAAAGAACCCTGAAATTAGATCACTTTATTCTGTTGCAGGGTGATACAATACATTGGCTTATTAGCTGATACAATGCTATTTTTTAGTGTACGGCATTTAAGCTTTTATGTCTAGTCAGTGATCCTACAAGAAGTGCTTTGTGACTTCCAGATGGGGATTGGGACCCCAACGGTGGGAAACAGTGATCGAGGCTACTATTGGTAGAGCCTAATGTTAAGGCAGATCTATACAGTACTGCACTACCGCTGGCTGTAGTGTGACTGTAAACCAGTCCTGGTCTCAGTCACAGGTAATCGCAGTGAGTGCCAAGTTATGTTCATATTTGGACTGCAATCTGACATTTGGTCCTTGTTGTGACCTAATCAGGCATATCAAGCATGTTTGATGTTCATTGTGGAGTTTAAATGCATCATACCTGTAAACTGTTGCAGAGGTCATAGAGTATGTGGCTATCAGCCTACCATAGACCCAACTGAGACCTCATACTTTTGGATACTCAAATAAATTTTGTGAAATCGGGTGACAATTGCAGCACGCCACAAAATTCGTTTTCCTAGTCCAAGGCCAAACATGGCCTTCGTAGCCAACAATTTTTAGTTCAGTCGTAGGCCAAAACTCTCATCCAAGGCCAAAAAGCAATACACCTGAAATAAGAATTTTGAGCCAAGACCCAGTTCGCTACTACGAACAATTGCGTAGACAAGGCAACTTAGTGCACTTACAATGCACAGATCCAATGCAGACAGGCCTAAGCATAAGCCTAACGATAGCACAGTACAGTTAAAAGTTGTTCTACCATAAAGAGGACGTATGTAGGTAGGAACGAACCTACGTAAATTGAAGTATCGCAAGTGTGGCAGAAAACTGCGGTAAGAGTTGTATCAGTGGATATCATTTGTGTGGGAATCTGTTTTGATGGTGAGCTTTTGAAGCAATGATTATCGCTAATGATCTGCGTAGCTAAACAGTATTTGCCGTTAGACTGTGTAGGTTGTTTGTGCAACGACACCTAATTGAGCAAAAAAATACGCAAGTCAGATATGGCTGCCCCAGATTTGTAGACACGTATATAGCAGAAATAGTCTGTACATAGGGGATATAAACTATCGGTTCGTATAGCATGTGAATCGAATATCAACAGAACGATTTTGAAAGTGAAAAAACATTGGTTCCCGTATGCTGCATCCTGCATCGTGAATGCTTGTGTGAAAAAAATGATGAAGGAAGTGAGCTCGGTATTTAGTAGAATACTGAGGGTCTTAACTGATACATCAATGTACCCCTGTAAGACAAATGATCTTGCTAAAATTAGACAACTCTGTGTTGTTACCACAGTTGATACAGTACTCTAGTATCAAGTTATTACCAGTTCAAACTAGTAGTGTACACTAGTAGTGTACACTAGTACTTTAGTTGAAACATAATCAGTACTGTGGGTAATGTTCCATTTGTATGGCTTTTCTACATTGTATTCCATCATGAAACCCAATTAGTGCACTTTTAAACTTTGGAATGTGTACATTTTGTCATGCTTCTCTCAATTATTTTTACAGAACCAGAATCACCAATTAAAAAGAATATCCGTGTTGCTGAGCCAGGTGAAATCAGAAAAGAATTTGAAGAAGAAGTAAACAAGGTAGTGTTGTCCTTAAGCTGTTATTTACAGCCACTGTTGTGAAACACACTTCATAATCTTTTATTTTGATTCACAGAAAATCAAGTGTAAGAAAGAAGTATCCCCCTTGCCTGCATCTTTTTTCTATGCAGCAAAAGGTTTTTTTTTATTAAATAAACATTTTAAATAGCAAAATACATAATTTGTACTACAAAATTGCCATTCTGGTATTTCAATTACTTCAGTTGCTCCTTAGAAAAATTGAAAAAGTCAATTTCCACTTAATCTTGTAATTTCAATTTTTTCCTTAACAAAGATGATATTATGAGTTTTTTCAAAGGAGAAAACTTGAAAGTGTGACTTCTTAAAAGTTGCCATTTCAGCACTGTACAGTTGAATTTAAACTTTTTAATCTAGCCACACCTCCCCCCTGCCTCCCCCCCCAAAAAATAGAAAAATAAAGGAAAATAAGGAAAATAAGAGATCAAAATAAAACCATGGACCAAGAAAAAACTCATGGCCTAAGGAAATTCAAAAGCAACAAAACAAGAAAAAGATTCATAGAACAAAAATTCCAAGGCAAAAAAAAAAAAAAAAATGTCACAGTTTACAGAAGTACAAAGTTTAAGTCTTACATTCTCTTTCTTACTACCTCCAATACCCACTGAATGTTATGCTCCTGGCCTTGTCCAGAGAGGTAGGACCCATGACCAATAATTTTGGGAGAGCCATAACCGTGACGGAAGAGACGTCTTAGAAGAAGAGATTTCAAGAGATGTACCAGAGGGGAGAGAGATGGGCTTCCCCACAGGCCCTGTCACCACATCTAGTTGGGTGACCATGCCCTCTGCACACTTGGAGGGTAGCCCCAAAATGGGGCTGGAGGACCAGTGCACTTTGGTAGCTGTAGGAGTGTAGGGCCACTAGATCTAGGAACTGGCTATGGGGACTGGCTCCAATGGCTCAAACAGGCCAGGAGCCGAACTGAAAGGTTATGTGTGCTATGTCTCCTTGGATCCCACTGATCTCTGGCTCCATCAGCAAGGGATCTAAGGAGACAAAGGCAGTCCATTTCTGGCCCAGGAAAATATCTCATGCAAGATTTTTCTTCTTTGCTCTTGACTTTTCTGCGGTAACTTTTTTGCCCATCATTATTTTTTCATGGGCCCCTAATGAGCCAAATTGCATTGTACAAGCAATGTCTTTGTACGTAGCTGACACTACAATTCTTTTCTTGATGGTGTACAGTATTTCCCTTCATTACATAGTTACAGTGTCTGCATTGTGTAGATTGTATTTATATAATTATTATTGTCATTTTGTATAAATGTATCAATGTGTAAGTGAATACTACAGTACCATACAAGTTTTCTGATAAAAAAGCAAGAAAATGCCTGTGAAATGTAGTGCATGTAAAGTGGAATGGGTCAATCTACAGGTGGGAGACTATTTGTCAGTATCAGTTAAATGAGGGAAGATGGACAACTTTAGAAACAGTACAAAAGTTTTGTGTAGTAAAGAAGAAAGCAAAAATGTGTGCATGAACATAAATGAATAAAACATGCTTTCCTGAATGCAACTCACAACTGAAATTTATGTCTCTTTATTATCAGTAATTTGCTTCCCATGTGATACAGTTTCAGAAAATTCGACAAGAAGAAGAGCAACAAGCTATTCAGAAGAGTGAAGAACTGATTAAGAAACTGCAGCAAGAGGAAATACAAAGGTATGAAGAGCAAAGAAAAATTTTGGAGGCTCAACAGCAGAACGATGAAGAACTTGCTAAATGCATTGCTGAAAGCATCCAAGAGGTTTGTATTGTCAAGTCTTACATAAAGCAGTCACTTGGCAATTTGTAACTCATGATTCTGGAGGTTTAGGACCTTTTTTTTTTTAGAAATACACCACAATGGAAAGTCCTTTTTCAGAGGAAATGTCTGATTTTATCATTTTACATCATTAATCCGAAAGTGAGGATTGTGTTGTAATAAGTGAGTGTGCATTTTTCTTGTGCACAAAACTCTGACTGTGACATTCATGATTTATATACATGTTTTATCATGTGTAACGAGGGTATTCACAAAGTCTTGACCATACATTGTTGTCATGCCAGGTATCACATACAATTTGCTTTTTCAATGATTTAAAACACACACTCACACAAAGCAGGTTTCTGTTTATGGAAACATGGCACCTGGTTTTATCAAAATCTAGGAGATCAGAAACCAAAAAGTGGACTCAAATGCTAACTGGTTTAAGAATGCTTCATGTACAGCTTGGGTCATGTATTATGCAAGTTTCATATCACATCCTTTCAAAATTGGACAACACTAACTTTGATTTTCTTCCCTGTAATGGAACAGTTGATTCTTTCATGTGAGAAGAAAGAGAAAAACCAGGTTTAGTTGGCATTAACTATTGTTGTCAGATTAAATGTGGAAAGGGCCCTGTAGCACTAATATCTTTAGGGACTCTTCTTTCTGGCAATAGCCTTATTGACTCCTACTGTACAGTACCCACAGTCAGTCATCCTTGGGGCTTCAAAGCTCTTAGGGCCTGTATTTTTACCTAGCTGAGACTATATAACACATAGGTGTAGGTGTGTCATTAAGGGAATAGGCCATTGTTCATTGTTCTTGACAACTACAGTACCTTCCAATTGTTGTATCTGAAGCTTCTTAGGAGCAATTCTAAATATTGTATTAGTACATGTTAATTCCTACTTCACATTATTCAGCATACTTACATAGTGGTATGAATATTGTCTACTTGTGTAGGATGACTTGATAAGGAAAAAGCAAGAGGAACAGACTGCAAGAGATTTAGAACTGGCAAGGAGATTACAACAGCTTGAAAAGGTTTGTACTTTTGAATTAAAATATTAACACCAACACTTTCATGATAAAGTGGTTACAGTTGTCAGAACCAGTAGGTAACAATTATTTTATGTCTGCAGTTACTGGTCATTACCATACTGTGAACAGGTTCACTCAGACTGAGTTCATTGTTCTACTTAAGTATTATTGGTGAGATGCAGTTATTGGTTCACAAGTGCTACACTAGATTTTACAGGCAGTTGTAATTGAAAAGTCAAGTAAATTAAGTATTGATTTTAACTATGAAGTAGAACAAGAACAGTTGCAGTGTTTCTTGCTCCTTACATCTATTAACAAATAGTAAATTGTCCTCATTATACATCAAAGAAAGTTAAACAAGTGCAAACAATGTTTTTGAGATGAAATTTGTATCAGAATCCTTAAGTACTAGCAGGGTGGGGTTGGGGGCCAAGGGATGTAGGCCCCCCCCTTTATTATTCTACTACAGCTTTTAAATTTAGTGGTTGTCCGGTTGCTCGCGACGACTTAATGAAGCATTTGGCAACCAAATATTGTCAAATCAAGTGTGACTGGTTGCGCATTACAGGTGCCGTGTAATTCATCCCATCCACATTGGCATTAAACCCTCCCAAAGTCTAAAGACGAATAATTTTTTATGACTGTCAAAAGCCACAAAAAATATGTTTTACGTCCCAAATCACTCATGGTGATCTGACTGCTCTAAGTCTCATTTTACACATAAGTTCAGTACATGGACAGTAGTTAGTGATTGTGAATCACTAACTAAATCTCACAAATAATACTTTAGTTGAACAATGCACTCAGTTTGAGTGAACCTGTTCAAAGTACAGTAATGACCAGCTCTTACAGTTTTGGTAAAACTGAACTTGCAGGTCTCAGACATACAATAAATAGCCAACTTCAGGACGATTGTAGGAAAACTGTTCAGCACAAGAAACACAAGTTTCAGTACACTGGACTATGCAGCACATGCATAAATCCATAAAATAGGGCTGCGGTATACTATAATACAGTTACATCCTTGTACGATTGTCTTTGAAAGTGACAGTGATTTCACCGATTTTTCAATTAATTTAGTTTGTACAAAAACAAAAATACTGTGCGTGTGGAAATAGAAATTTGAACTATCTACTGTATATGCTCAGTGAAGAATTTCAAAGGAAAAGCACAATACTTTAATGGTACCATAAGGCATACCAGTTTATGTTCACTTCAATTCTTGTCATTTTTGTGGTTTTCCTGTGCAGTATAGTCAAATGGGCCTGGTTTTGTGCACACATTGTCCTGTGTGGCTTAATGGCTTACTGGAACTCACAGTTTCGATCAAAACATTGACCATGCCACCTAAAAATGGCTTAGAATTATTTGCATTGTACTTGTAGTATTCTAGCGTTGAGAGTTTTTGAAATCTGTTAATATGTACACAAAATTGTGACTCCTAAAGTGTAATATTTTAGTTTCAAAATTCTTGGTTCAATTAACAAGTAAGCTACAGCTCTTAATACAGTGTGCAGTGTATGTCTCAATTAGCCAAGCACGTTCAAAGTTGTCAAAATGTTCAAAAAAAAAATAACCCAGTTGGTCAAGAAATCCTGAAACGCAAACCTAGCATGTGCAAAATGCCCGCAAATAACAGTCTGAAAGACAGTTGCAAGCTTCAGTTCGAAGGCCTTTCTCTACGGGGTAACTTTCTTCAGGGGGGGGGGCTGGCCACTTTTGCCATTGCCTAACATGTAGTAATATGTACACTATGAACCTAACCTACACATCTGTCTCTACAACTAATCTTCTGTGCAACTTTAAGTGCAACTCTTGCAGTTACTAGGCCTGCCAAAATATTTCAGTAATTTTTGTTGTAGTGTTTGAGAGTGTTCATTAGTGTTTCATTACTTTCATGGTGTTCTCCATGGAAAGACTTTAAAGTGGAAGGGTAACATCATTGGCTGTCTAAACTTCTTAAATTAGGCCCTACTGTATGTTAACAGTTTTTGGTTGTGTTGGTCATGTCACAAGAAGGTATTCGAAAACTTAGACTTGACCCTTGAAAACATGGTTAGACAACCTAAATGAAACTTGGTCACAATGATAAATGAGTGGTAAGTGATGGTCAGGGAATAGAAGTCAAAGCCCATCTAGGGGTCATTTTGTGAAAGAACCATGAAGGTGTAATGTCCTAGAAAGGCAATATTGCAGGTCTTGGGTGATTATCATTGTGATATCACTTTGGTACAGTATATAATTGCTCCATTGAAGATGTCCAGCAATTTAAGGCCAATGGTCATCTTTTGGTTATTTTGGATAAAATTTCATGATAATCCCAAGACACATCCTGGATTACCTGAATACTTGAGTTCAGGAACTCTTGAAAAAATTGGGACCTTCCTTGCATTTATGTTCCACTCTTCCCAAATCCGTGGATGCTTGTGTCTTTATATTCTTATTCCTACAAAAAATTGAAATATCTTTACTTTACTTGTATTCGTGTAGGACGATAAAGTTTTGCAGGCCTCCTAGAAGACTTGTACGTACAGTAGTTACAAGTCACATGTAAAATTTGGTAAAGGTGTATGTATACTATACGAAGTTGCACAAACATTCCCATTTTTGAAGATTCGTTTGGCTAGTACTGTAGACACTGTGCCTGCCTCACCATTTGACCTGTTTCACTTTTATCAAGCATAAGGTACCGTAAAAAATTAAATGGCTTCATTTTAAAAATCACACTATTATCCAGACAACAGAAATGTCAGCAGGGCAACCAAATATTGGAAAGTTGGTTGTCCTAAAGATAACCAATTAAAATTCCTTATAATTATACACTGTACTATGCTGTCCTGTTCATTTTCATCACAGATTGGTCACATACTATCAAAATTTTCATGAATCCATCGCAAACTATCAGAAGTTTGGGTGCACTCATTCTTTAACCTTCGATTCTACTTTTTCTTGAATATCATCTGAAACATTTTTTCAAAGGTACTGATACAGGTTGTATAAAATATATGTGAAATTTCAGAGGTGTGCACATCATTACTGTTTACTGTCCATGTTTGATGCACATTATTAGGATGAATGCATGGAATCATTCTTCCAAGAACTGTTTTGTAAAAACAAGAGGTAAAAGTTGAACTCAGGCTGGTACCCATCAAGAGAAGATTATGTGGCAATCTTGTAATAGTAGCAAAATTTGAAGTGTGATGTAGATCTACTGTATGTGGTTCGAAGTTTATTTCTCATTACCCAAGCTTATTCAAAGTTCCTTAAGTGAATTTGCAGAGAATATGTATAATGAAATATGCTTTAATAATCCTCTACTCTGTTTGCTACACCTTTAATCCTCTCTAAGTCATTCCCCATTTAAAGTGTTAATTTGTGTTCTCATTCAAATTTGCGAGACCAAGTATTTTTGTGAAGTGCTTGGTTAGCTCTCCTGTGGTGTCATTTGGATGTCAGTTAAAAGCATCATACTAATGAGTTCATTTTGTACTTACCCCTGAGCTTCCAGGAAGCCCTTTGGTGGTTTCATGGTACTGTACCATCATTGGGAGGGGTGCCATGCCACAGCCAAAAATATCCCCTAATAATGGTAATTCCTTAACATGTAATTAGTTCAAAGCTATTCCAAAGTTAGCATCATTTAGCATGTAAGCCATCTTATATTAATTAAGAAGTTTCAAGGGGAGGACATTTCACCCCTCCACTAAGAAATCACACCCTTCCCTTTCATCCAACAATTAAAAGATTGATTTACTTCAGCACTCAGTGAACACCCCCCTCCCCCTCCCTCTTCTTTCTAAAATCCTTCATCTACCCCTTAAGTCTTTACATAGGAAATATCCATACCTAGAAGTCTAGAAACTTAGCTGAATCAAAGCTAGCTTACTGATATTCTTGAAAGTAGTTTAAAGATTTAAATAAAATCCCTTTAAATTAACATGAATACTTTTCTCTTAAGGTGTAATAGTCATGGAGTAAAAGTATAGTTTGAATTAAATGCTTCAAGTCTGTGAGGGTTCTTAAAATGACTGGGTGTGAGAGGGAGGTTTGTTCTTCATCTTTTTTTTAGCTCATACCAGCATGCTGGTGTGAGCTATTGTGATCATGCAGCTTCACTCTATCTATCCGTCTGTCTGTCTGTCTCTGTCTGTCTGTCTGTCTGTCTGTCTCTGTCTGTTTGTCTGTCCACAGTTGTTCAAAATGCTCCTCTCACATTCTTTCATGGATTTGTTTGAAACTTGGACACAATATTCCTTGGGTGGTGGGCCATTTGGGTTGTTTCAGGAA